>OU015770.1:32484807-32514516 GCA_907173295.1 Fagus sylvatica
ATTAACTAATAGCCTTCAACAAGGTCGTTAAACATGTTCACCATCTTTGCTACTAAAATTGCTTGCCTTTGTTTATGTGTATTGACTATAGTTATCAAGTTGTATGCATGTATGACACAGTGTTCCAATCTAATCTGAAAGCCCAACCATGGTGTTCCTAAGCCCAAAAAATAAAGCTCATTGTTCAAAAGCTTCAACTAAGCCAATTTGAGTTTAAAAAACAAAAAAGCACGCAGCTAAAATGTTTTCGAGTTCTGAAGTATCATTTGAATTTCTTTAATGTAACTTTCTTTCTCCTTTGCTTAGAGGGTTGTTCTAAGCTTCTATTTAAACTATGTGGTTGGAATGAATAAAATCATAGTATATTTTTAGAAAATTAGCCTTTGGTTTTGTTAGAAGAATGATTTCTTCTATTTTAACTCTTATCCCTTGTGTGGACTTCCTTTGGGTGGCGAGTTTGGTTATGTATCTCTTTGGTGGATTCCATTGAGTGGTGAACTCATTAGCCCTGTGATGTCTGGTCAATGTTGATGAGGGATGGATAATATAGTAGTGAAGAGGGTTGTCGAACCATAGGGAGATTGGAATTCAAGAGACACTTTTAAAAGAGTAAAAGTAAAGAAAATAATGTTTTGAGGTTTGTAGAAAACTAATAATTAAGATTAGGAAAAATGCGATGGGTAAAAATGCATAGACTTCAGGTTCATCCACTTTATAAGAATACTATTAATTCAATTTTACCATGTGATAACTCAATTGATGGTTTCTCATCCCAAACCATCAATTGGAAGATTTGCAATAAAGACTTTGTAAAATAATTCTAATATAAATTTCTCTAAAGATTGTCTATTGATTAAAGCATGAAATCAATAACTACATAAGAAAAAACATAAGACGACGATATACTCTCAAGTAATAACGTAGCAAACAATAATATCTAAATGCAATTAAGGTTTTGTATTTGATAAATTTAGGGTTCTTACATAACTATAAGAAAAGCCTGACTGAACTTATGAAATGATTCAAATCCTAAAAGTTTCAAATAAAAAATAATATAATAGGTATGAACAATCAATAGAAGAAATTATAAACATTGAAACACATTCATGGCATTAAAAGAATCAATAGTATCCTACAAAGGGGACTCCCCCTTAGTCTAAGTTAAAGTTTTAGCCTTCCATAAAAAATATTAAACAAAAATCTAAAGAAAACAACGAGGAAGAAAGAGGCTAAGAGAGACTAAGAGATGCTAAGAGCGGCTACTTAAATTTGACCTAATGAACCTTTAAATAGATCTATAAGTCCTAACAAAACTAGAATTTTCGTAGGTTTAAAATCTCAAATTATCAGGCTTTACTTGACCGCCACGTTTGACCCCTTATACATCCGAATTAGGAAATTCTTGTGAAATACAAAATTGTAGCCCTTTGAATCAGCTTTCCAGCCCAACTTAAATTGCATCAATCTGGTATCTGAGCTGCAAGTTATGGCCTAAATACGAAGACGTATGCAAGCTGAAATCCTAGTACGAATTGGACTGCGATTTTCTTTTGATTCCTTGTTCTATTTGGGCTCCAATTAAATTGGACTAACCTTCTTTTACTTCATTAAGACCTACAAACATAATAAACTAAGTTAACACTGTATGGGATCAATATAACTCACATAAATGTTAAATTTCATGTAATGCAATGAAATTAAAGAATTGTAAAACTTATGTATAATTCAAAGTATCATGCATAATAATCTCATTAAATTCTCTCTAAAACATAGGTAAATAAGTCATATTTCATGACTTATCACCCTGTATCCTTAGTATTATCCTTTAGCTGGTGTAATCCGTATCCCTTAGAGTATTACTTAGGTGGTGAGCTTTTTATCATTTTATCTTGTGTTTATCTATCCATTTATATATCGAGTCATCCCTCATCTTTCCGGGTTCATTTTGGGATTTTCATACTAATTCCAGTATCAATATATCACAATGTTGAAATGTGATTATAAAACTTTTCATTTCTTACTCACTAGCTTGATTACACAATCATGCTAGGTAATGATTATTTGAAAATATAGAATGAGAAACTTCAACATGGAAACATGGCCTTGGCACTGAAGTTAGAGTGAAACATATCAACTTAATGCTTGGAGGACATGAGCGTATTAGAAATCTATATAATATATAATATATAATAGTAGAAGACATGAGCGTAATAAATTATTATGCGCATTAGAAATCTATATAATATATAATAGTAGAAGACATGAGCGTTAAAACCAAGAATATCTTACATCATGACAAGTGGCATTTCTATTTATCGTTTAAAATTCCTAACTGATACATTGTTTTAAATTTTAAATTTCTCAAGTGGTATGATGCATGTGTTTACAAGAGCATTGAACGCACAAAAACAATAATTTTAATCCTGGTTAAACATTTTTAAATAAAAATGGATAATAACAAATTATTTTAAATAAATCTCCTACTACTAAAAGACATCTTAATAAAATATACTTCTCTAAGAGATATTAAAACAATTAGTTCAATTTAATGATTAACACCAATTTTTTTTTCACAAAATATTTTTTATTAAAAAAAATCAAATTGATTATTCTATTACTAATAGACTTCTTTCAAATAATTACTTCTCTAAGAGAAATTAAAAACCAAAGTTCTTTAAAAACAACGCCTAAACACAAAAATTTATCTTTAAATTAATTCATATTAGACTTTCTTCAAAAATTAACGACCAAACACCAAAACAAAAATCTAATACGGAAATTCTTTGAAAATAACAAAGAAAAAAAAAATCAATAATTTTTTTTTTAAAAGCGGCAAACATAAAAAATCTATCAACAACAATTTTTTTAATAAAAATAAAAAATAAAAAGAATCAAACGATAAACACCAATTTTTTTTTTTTATCTATTTAACAAGAGCATTACTAATATGATTTAAATCTGCCAAGTGACACCTTCCTTCAAAAAAATAACTAATATGATTTAAGTTAATATGAGGACTCACAAATTCAACGAAACACAATTCACAGGTTTTGTTTTCTTCGTAACAACAATCCCAATTCTCTCTCTCTCTCTCTCTCTCTCTCTCTCTCTCTCTCTCTCTCTCTCTCTCTTTTTGATATTATGTGTTTTAGATTCAAGCACCATGCGGTTTTTATATTCTTATTAAAATCATACAATCTTAACGTACTAGATAAATCATCAACTACTATAATTTTCATATTGTTTCATCTTAAAAAATTCTATTTTAATAAAATTTTATTACTTTCTTGAGAGACACAATTTTTAGAGATACAATTTGAGATTAGTGGATTGAAAAACTGCACATGGTGCGGGTTAAATGCTAGTTGCTTATAAAGTCTATGCACACTTTACAGAACTTTGAGTCAATAAAGACATAGGCCCTACATTATTATGCGCGTTGTTGAAACTTGGAAAGGTAAGAAAAATGAACTTCATTCACACTCTTTTTATCAATACGTTTACATTCACCTACTTGTTACATACACCCATTGCCATACTTCTTGTCCAATGCACTGTAAAGCACCACTCGTCGCCTAAATCTAAACACCCTTTTTATATTTAAATAGTTAAACAAACAAACAGATAAATCAAAATCCCACTAAAACCAACAATAAAATCAAATAGAACCCAAAAATTGATCAATACCCAAATAAGAAAACACGTGATGACCAAAACACTAATAAAACGTATAGACAAGAAGACAAAATAAAGCCAAAACTGTAAACGAAACAAAAGCAAAGACCAATAAAGCCATGAATAATTATGGAGAGCATTGATTTGAAAGGATTTGTCACAAACATAGTAACATACCGTATTAGACTCCAGAATTTCTATTTCGGTCAATGCCTTTACGTGCACCCACTAAAAGGGTTTCAGATACAAACAGTCACAAATCTATCGGGAAAATAAAGGAAATCGCAAAAATGAAAAGAAATAAAAAAAGACTCACCTAGTCGCCTTGTTGTTGGGACAACGGGTACTGAAGAGTTTAAGTAGAAGATTGAGTAGAAGAATACGAACAATGCTTTCTTTTTACCCACCAGGCAGGGTGCCCTGTCTGTCAAAATTTCAATGCCTAAATGTGTTTTTAAGATTTCGCTTTTGACAATATTGACAACAAATTCCTTATGGGTTCTTCTCATTTTCCAAGCTGTAGAGCAACTCACCAAGTTGTAAAGTTGTAACTTACAGTACTGGTCATAGTAGTGAGCTTGCAATTGTATGTGCATCATATTGCTTACACAACAAATTCATCACAATCATGTCAATGCAAACTCTATCTACTCAATTACCTTCTTTTTTCTTTTTCTTTTTTCATTCAAAAGCGTTGATTTATTTCACAGAAAAGCATGCTCAATTGATGAAAACTCTGCAGCTAACAACAATGTTAAAATTAGATTATATGATTAAAAGATGCGATGGTGCCAAAATCAACAAAATATGTTGAACTAATGCTGGAGTTCATGATGGAGCACTTGTCTCACCACATTTTCACTCAAATGCCATGGTTATTCTTTTGTCATCATCGTGTTTTGGTGAGAATCAAATGTCATGGTGGAGCCTCTAACCACCTCTCATTTTATTTTCCCGTCATGTTCATTGCTCTCTTTAAAATACCAAAATCAATTAAGTGCTTTCATTACACCATGCATTACGCACGTAAATCTCACTCCAACAAAGACAAACAGAGAAGTTCGTTTATAATTTTATTGAAGACAATACAATGAATCAAGATATTCATATGATAATTCTATGAATGAATGGATTCATGTATGATTTAATGAGCATAAATCAAGTACATGAATCATGCTTCTTTGATCCATGTGTGATTTAATGAATAATTCTAACTTTGTAGCCTACATAAAGGGTATATCATTCTATTGAAAAACACAGAAATAATCACTTGTAATATTGTTCAATCAAGATAGTTACAATGTAGACTTTTAAATATTTTAACCATGGACATAGGTCATAGTGCCAAACCACTTTTATATTTCTGTTAGATCCTACTTTTCTTCAAATTTATCTTTAACCAATCTCATCATTTCATCTACCACTTTTTGAAGTCCAATAACGGTAAAGTCCTTCGTCTTTTTTCACTTTTTTTTTTTGGATAACAAGTCCTTCGTCTTCATCTTACTACACACAAGAAAAAAAAAATTATGTATCTTAAATTAGAGGTTATTTGTAATGTCCATTTTTTTCAATTTATTATTATTATTATTATTATTATTATTATTATTATTATTATTATTATATTTTATAATCAACATCCATACTCAGAAATTAATTTGTAATATCCACCATATCATCCAAAATTAGTGTTAAAATTAACAATTTGTGTGATAATTAGGGTGACTTATAAATTTATGAGAATTAATCTAATAAGTTTGACATATTCTCTGCCATGCAACCAACCAAACCATTGTTAATTTTGACATTAATTTTGGATGGTGGAGTAACATTACAAATTAATTTCGAATTAAAATATTGATTGCAAAAGTTCTATGCTAATGGTATGTATAAGACATGGTCTATAATCTAGGGTGGATAGTGGTAATCAACACTTTCATTTTTGTGTTTTTTGTTTTTGTTTTTTTTATTATACATTTTCTATGTTTTAGCTTTCAATTGTTATCCTCCCCCCACGTACCTCTTTTTTACTTGGAAGAGGAATAAGTGAGACCTACATTAAACATAATCCAATCCACCTCTAAGGGGAGGCATATCATAGAATACCTCCTTGTTTCTTTGTTTTCTTGAAGCTGATTGGTCCATTGATTTGGGTACTGCCTTTTCCGTTTCATATATGATTATGAATAGGGGTGTAATCGGTGAGGTGCGGTGCGGTTCGGATTTATGCATCTACACCTTATAGTGCGGTTTTTCTATTACATGCACCTGCACCTGCACCTATTAAGATCGGTTTTGGTGCGGTACGGTGCGGTTTGGTGTGGTGCGGTGTACGTGCGGTCTTGCGGTTTGGGCTGGACTCATTTGGGTCGAATTAAACCAGTCCAAATGTCAATTTGAATCTAAAAAATCCATTTTTACAACAACTCAAAAATTTGGCTAACTATAGCATACAAATATAAATCATAGTTTTCAATCTCAATCTGAATATTTAAGGAAAAAAAAATTATAACATACATATTTCATAGAATGAATCATAATTTTAAATTTCAATCTGCACATATATACCATCCTAATACAAATATAATTCAATCTCAACCTTCACATACTATTAGCATACAAATATAATGTAACATCATCTGCATATAGCATTAGCATACAAGTATAACATACTAGGGGTGTAATCGGAGAGGTGCGGTGCGGTTTTCTCTGGAGTGCGATTTTCCTATTACACGCACCTGCACCTATACCTTATAGTGCGGTTTTCCTATTACACACACCTGCACCTGCACCTATTAAGATCGATTGCAGTTTGGTGCGGTGCGGTTCTTGCTGTTTGGTCGGTTGTGTCGGTGAAGCTTATACCCCTAATTATGAACAGGATAGCCCACTTCATTAAGATTGCGTTTGGATGCTTGGATTTGGATTTGATTTTAGATTTTAAATCAATATATTTGAAATGCCTT
The DNA here is from genome assembly GCA_907173295.1 of Fagus sylvatica. Classification (NCBI taxonomy): domain Eukaryota; kingdom Viridiplantae; phylum Streptophyta; class Magnoliopsida; order Fagales; family Fagaceae; genus Fagus; species Fagus sylvatica. Next base: position 32,491,449 of record OU015770.1, read on the forward strand.
AATTCAAAATCCATTGATTTTAAAATTTCTTGTTTGGATCCATTTATACAAAGGAGGATTTGAAATTTAGAATTTTGAAACCTATAAATTAGCCAAAATACATAAAATTACCAAAATGACCAAAATAACCGAAAAACCTTTAAAATAAAAAATTAAAAAAAAAATATCTATGAATCCTCAAAAATGACCAAAATACCCCTAAAATCACTAAAATCCCCAAAACAACCCCGAAACGTAAAAAATGACCAAAATACCCCAAAAATGCCATGATGACCGAAATACCCCTAAAATCATCAAAATAATATTAAACCTCTAAAACAACCAAAATACCCCCTAAACTTTTTTTTATATATATACTAATACCCCACCAATTAATATCCATCGAATTTCCTTAATGGCCACTTAACTTTCTCCTCCTCCTAATTGAATCAGCATTTTTCCTTTATTCCACCAACTACTACCCCACCAATTAATATCCTGATTCTTTTGGAATCCACGTATTAATACCCCACCAATTAATATCCACCTATTTGTGATTGTTTTGGAATGCCATTAGTCAAATGAATTTTAATTATAGTTTGATTGAACCTATTATTGTAGAAAAGGAAATATATTTATAATCTACAATTTAACTAAAACTCGAAGCAGAGAGAAACTTTTTTGGCTCCTCCAAATCCTGCTACATCAGACTCTCTAGATTAATCCATCCATTTACCTTAATGACCTCTTAAATTTTCTCCTCCTCTTAATTGAATCAGCATTTTCCCGTTATTCCACCAATTAATACCCCACCAATTAATATCCTGATTGTTTTGGAATCCACATATTAATACCCCACCAATTAATATCCTGATTGTTTTGGAATCCACATATTAATACCCCACCAATTAATATCCACCTATTAGTGATTGTTTTGGAATACCATTAGTCAAATGAAATTTAATTGTAGTGTGATTGAATGATATATTGTAGAAAAGGATAGATATCTATAATCTAAACTAAAACTCGGAACAGAGAGAAACTTTTTTGGCTCCTCCAAATCCTGCCACATCAGACTCTCTAGATTAATCCATTCCATTCCCTTAAAGGCCTCTTAAATTTTCTCCTCCTCCTAATTGAATCTTTAATCTAAACTAAAACTCGGAGAATAGAGAAACTTTTTTGGCTCTTCCAAATCCTGCCACATCAAAGTCTCGATCTCCATAAAAATTCACGCCATTCCAAATTTGTTTCCAATTTTAATTCGTTCTCATCTAGATTAATCCATCCAATTCCCTTAATGGCCTCTTAATTTTCTCCTCCTCCTAATTGAATCAGCATTTTTCCGTTATTCCACCAATTAATACCCTATCAATTAATATCCTGATTGTTTTGAAATCCACATATTAATACGCCACCAATTAATATCCACCTATTAGTGATTGTTTTGGAATGCCATTAGTCAAATTTAATTATAGTGTCATTGAATGATATATCCACCTATTATTGCAGAAAATGAAATATATCTATATTCTACAATCTAAACTAAGACTCAGAGCAGAGAAATTTTTTTGGCTCCTCCAAATCCTGCCACATCAAACTCTCTATTTACATAAAAATCTACGCCATTCTAAATTTGTTTCCAATTTTAATTCCTTCTCATCTAGATTAATCCATCCAATTCCCTTAATGGCCTCTTAATTTTCTCCTCCTCCTAATTGAATCAGCATTTTTCCGTTATTCCACCAATTAATACCCCACCAATTAATATCCTGATTGTTTTGACATCCACGTATTAATACGCCACCAATTAATATCCACCTATTAGTGATTGTTTTGGAATGCCATTAGTCAAATTTAATTATAGTGTCATTGAATGATATATCCACCTATTATTGCAGAAAATGAAATATATCTATATTCTACAATCTAAACTAAGACTCAGAGCAGAGAAATTTTTTTGGCTCCTCCAAATCCTGCCACATCAAACTCTCTATTTACATAAAAATCTACGCCATTCCAAATTTGTTTCCAATTTTAATTCCTTCTCATCTAGATTAATCCATCCAATTCCCTTAATGGCCTCTTAATTTTCTCCTCCTCCTAATTGAATCAGCATTTTTCCGTTATTCCACCAATTAATACCCCACCGATTAATATCCTGATTGTTTTGAAATCCACGTATTAATACGCCACCAATTAATATCCACCAATTAGTGATTGTTTTGCAGTGCCATTAGTCAAATGAATTTAATTATAGTGTGATTGAATGATATATCCACCTATTATTGTAGAAAATGAAATATATCTATAATCTACAATCTAAACTAAAACTAAGAGCAGAGAGCAACTTTTTTGGCTCCTCGAAATCCTGCCACATCAAACTCTTTATTTACAAAAAAATCTACGCCATTCCAAATTTGTTTCCAATTTTAATTCCTTCTCATCTAGATTAATCCATCCAATTCCCTTAGCCTTTTAATTTTCTTCACCTCCGAATTGAATCAGCATTTTTCCATTATCAGCATTTTTCCATTATTCCACCAATTAATATCCTGATTGTTTTGGAATCCACGTATTAATACGCCACCAATTAATATCCACCTATTAGTGATTACTTTAGAATACCATTAGTCAAATGAAATTTAATTATAGTGTGATTGAATGATATATTGTAGAAAATGACATATATCTATAATATAAACTAAAAGTCGGAATAGAGAGAAATTTTTTTGGCTCCTCCAAATCCTGCCACATCAGATTTTCTTGATTAATCCATTCCATTCCCTTAATGGCCTCTTAAATTTTCTCCTCCTCCTAATTGAATCTACAATCTAAACTAAAACTCGAAGAAGAGAGAAACTTTTTTGGCTCCTCTAAATCCTGCCAGATCAGACTCTCTATCTCCATAATAATTCACGCCATTCCAAATTTGTTTCCAATTTTAATTCCTTCTCATCTAGATTAATCTATCCCATTCCCTTAATGCCCTCATAAATTTTCTCCTCCTAATTGAATCAACATTTTTCCGTTATTCCACCAATTAATACCCCACCAATTAGTATCTTAATTGTTTTGGAATCCACGTATTAATATGCCACCAATTAATATACACCTATTAGTGATTGTTTTTTAATGCCATTAGTCAAAAGAAATTTAATTATAATGTGATTGAATGATATATCCACCTATTATTGCAGAAAATGAAATATATCTATAATCTACAATCTAAACTAAAACTTAGAGCAGAGAGAAACTTTTTTGGCTCCTCCAAATCCTGCCACATCAAACTCTTTATCTCCATAAAAATCCACGCCATTCCAACTTTGTTTCCAATTTTAATTCCTTCTCATCTAGATTAATCCAACCAGTTCCTTTAATGGCCTCTTAATTTTCTCCTACTCCTAATTGAATCAGCATTTTTCCGTTATTCTATCAATTAATACCCCACAAATTAATATCCTAATTGTTTTGGAATTCACGTATTAATACCCCACCAATTAATATCCAACTATTTGTGATTGTTTTGGAATGCCATTAGTCAAATGAAATTTAATTATTGTTTGATTGAACGTATTATTGTAGAAAAGAAAATATATCTACAATCTACGATCTAAACTAAAACTCAGAGCAAAGAGAAACTTTTTTGACTCTTCCAAATCCTGCCACATTAGACTCTCTATCTCCATAAAAATCCACGCCATTCCAAATTTGTTTCCAATTATATTTTCTTCTCATCTTGATTAATCCATCCCATTCCCTTAATGGCCTCTTAAATTTTCTCCTCCTCCTAATTGAATCAGCATTTTTCCGTTATTCCACCAATTAATATCCTGATTGTTTTGGAATTCACGTATTTATATCCCACCAATTAATATCCACCTATTAGTGATTTTTTTGGAATGCCATTCATAAAATGAAATTTAATTTTAGTGTGATTGAATGATATATTGTAAAAAATGAAATATATCTATAATCTATAATCTAAACTAAAAGTCAGAGCAGAGAGAAACTTTTTTGGCTCCTTCAAATCTTGCCACATCAGACTCTCTAGATTAATCCATCCCAATCCTTTAATGGTCTCTTAAATTTTCTCCTCCTCCTAATTGAATCAGCATTTTTCTCTTATTCTGCCAATTAATATCCTAATTGTTTTGGAACCCACGTATTAAGCCGCCACCAATTAATATCCACCTATTAGTGATTGTTTTTTAATGCCATTAATCAAATGAAATTTAATTATTGTGTGATTGAATGATATATCCACCTATTATTGCAGAAAATGAAATATATCTATAATCTATAATCTAAACTTAAACTTAGAGCAAAGAGAAATTTTTTTGGCTCCTCTAAATCTTGCCACATCAAACTCTCTATCTCCATAAAAATCCACGCCATTCCAAATTTGTTTCCAATTTTAATTCCTTCTTGTCTAGATTAATCCATCCAATTCCCTTAATGGCCTCTTAATTTTCTACTCCTCCTAATTGAATCAACATTTTTCCGTTATTCCACCAATTAATATCCTGATTCTTTTGGAATCCACGTATTAATACCCCACCAATTAATATCCACCTATTTGTGTAATTGTTTTGGAATGCCATTAGTCAAATGAAATTTAATTATAGTTTGATTGAACCTATTATTGTAGAAAAGGAAATATATCTATAATCTACAATTTAACTAAAACTCGAAGCAAAGAGAAACTTTTTTGGCTCCTCCAAATCCTGCCACATCAGACTCTCTAGATTAATCCATCCCATTCCCCTAATGACCTCTAAAATTTTCTCCTCCTCCTAATTGAATCAGCATTTTCCCGTTATTCCACCAGTTAATACCCCACCAATTAATATCCTGATTCTTTTGGAATCCACGTATTAATACCCCACCAATTACTATCCAACTATTAGTGATTGTTTTGGAATACCATTAGTCAAATAAAATTTAATTATAGTGTGATTGAATGATATATTGTAGAAAATGACATATATCTATAATCTAAACTAAAACTCAGAATAGAGAGAAACTTTTTTGGCTCCTCCAAATTCTGCCACATCAGACTCTCTAATTAATCCATCTCATTCCCTTAACGGCCTCTTAAATTTTCTCCTCCTCCTAATTGAATCTACAATCTAAACTAAAACTCGGAGAAGAGAGAAACTTTTTTGGCTCCTTCAAATCCTGCCACATCAGACTCTCTATCTTCATAAAAATTCACGCCATTCCAAATTTGTTTCCAATTTTAATTCCTTCTCATCTAGATTAATCCATCCAATTCCCTTAATGGCCTCTTAATTTTCTCTTCCTCCTAATTGATTCAGCATTTTTCCGTTATTCCACCAATTAATACCCCACCAATTAGTATCCAGATTGTTTTGGAATCCACGTATTAATACGCCACCAATTAATATCCACCTATTAGTGATTGTTTTGGAATACCATTAGTCAAATGAAATTTAGTTATAGTGTGATTGAATGATATATTCTAGAAAATGACATATATCTAGAATCTAAACTAAAACTCAGAATAGAGAAAAACTTTTTTGGCTCCTCCAAATTCTGCCACATCAGACTCTCTAGATTAATCCATCCCATTCCCTTAACGGCCTCTTAAATTTTCTCCTCCTCCTAATTGAATCTACAATCTAAACTAAAACTCGGAGGAGAGAGAAACTTTTTTGGCTCCTCCAAATCCTGCCACATCAGACTCTCTATCTTCATAAAAATTCACGCCATTCCAAATTTGTTTCCAATTTTAATTCCTTCTCATCTAGATTAATCCATCCAATTCCCTTAATGGCCTCTTAATTTTCTCCTCCTCCTAATTGATTCAGCATTTTTCCGTTATTCCACCAATTAATACCCCACCAATTAGTATCTTGATTGTTTTGGAATCCACGTATTAATACGCCACCAATTAATATCCACCTATTAGTGATTGTTTTGGAATACCATTACTCAAATGAAATTTAGTTATAGTGTGATTGAATGATATATTGTAGAAAATGACATATATCTATAATCTAAACTAAAACTCAGAATAGAGAGAAACTTTTTTGGCTCCTCCAAATTCTGCCACATCAGACTCTCCCGCCACATCAGACTCTCTAGATTAATCCATCCCATTCCCTTAACGGCCTCTTGAATTTTCTCCTCCTCCTAATTGAATCTACAATCTAAACTAAAACTCGGAGAAGAGAGAAACTTTTTTGGCTCCTCCAAATCCTGCCACATCAGACTCTCTATCTTCATAAAAATTCACGCCATTCCAAAATTTTTTCCAATTTTAATTCCTTCTCATCTAGATTAATCCACCCAATTCCCTTAATGGCCTCTTAATTTTCTCCTCTTCCTAATTGATTCAGCATTTTTCCGTTATTCCACCAATTAATACCCCACCAATTAGTATCCTGATTGTTTTAAAATCTACGTATTAATATGCCACCAATTAATATCCACCTATTAGTGATTGTTTTGGAATGCCATTAGTCAAATGAAATTTAATTATAGTGTGATTAAATGATATATCCACCTATTATTGCAGAAAATGAAATATATCTATAATCTACAATCTAAACTATAACTCAGAGCAGAGAGAAACTTTTTTGGCTCTTCCAAATCCTGTCACATCAAACTCTCTATTTCCATAAAAATCCACGCCATTCCAAATTTGTTTCCAATTTTAATTCCTTCTCATCTAGATTAATCCATCCAATTCCCTTAATGGCCTCTTAATTTTCTCCTCCTCCTAATTGAATCAGCATTTTTCCGTTATTCCACCAATTAATATCCTGATTGTTTTGGAATCCACGTATTAATACGCCACCAATTAATATCCACCTAGTAATGATTGTTTTGGAATACCATTAGTCAAATGAAATTTAGTTATAGTGTGATTGAATAATATATTGTAGAAAATGACATATATCTATAATATAAACTAAAACTCGGAACTAAGAGAAATTTTTTTGGCTCCTCCAAATCCTGCCACATCAGACTCTATAGATTAATCCATGACTTTATTTCGGTCATTTTAGGGTATTGATATTATTTTGATCATTTTAGGAGTATTTTGGTCGCTTTGATGATTCCATGAGTATTTTTTTTTTTTATCATTTTGTAGGTTTTGTGGGTATTTTGGTCATTTTGGAGGTTTTTTTTTGTCATTTGGTATTTTTGGGGCATTTTGGTCATTTTAGGGCCTTTAGATGTATTTTAAAGGGTCCAATGATATTTTGAGTGTTGGCATCCAATGAGAGGATTTGTGAAATTCCTACCTTAAGAAGTGATTTGAAATCCATGGATTTGAGCCTTTAAAATCCTGGATGGATTTGACCCAAATCCAAATCGTAATGATTTTAAGTCATCCAAACAAAGAATTTGGATTTGAGTCCTCAAATCTAAATCCATGAGCCCAAATCCATCCCATCCAACCAGACCACAAGTTATTTTGTTTCATATTATTTCATATGTGAAATAGACCCAGACGTAATTTATGTGTAATTGTGTAAAGTCCATCACGCACGTCAATATTTAATAAATGGGTTATAGATTACTCCAAGTGGTCATGCACAGCCAATCAACCATTATATTTCGGAAATGGGTCATATAATTGCCAAGAATATTGACATGAATACACTTTTATTTTTGTTTTTTTGTATTTTTGTTTTTATTGGTCATCTTGTTGTTTTCGATGAATCATTGGTCATCTAATTGTGAATTTCCAAGAAATTGCTGATGTCTATTACATTTCTAGACTTGGAAAAAGTTAATGACTAAAGAGTCATTCATTTTGTGTAATATTTCTCCAAAGAGGGCCCATGCATCTACTTGCCCTTTTGGCCTGAGGTAGTCATGCTCGGGACAATGACTTTACGGTATGTGTCTCCAAGTAATTAAATACCATAATTGACATTTCGTGATTTAAGTGATTTGGCTTCTTCTGTGACGATCAGGCCAATTAATTTGTGCCCTTTTCCTTAACCAACTAACGTGAATCTTGTATTTCTTTTTTATAAGGCCCTGTCACTTCAAATGAATTGGAAAATCAGCTTAAGAAGATAAATTCTATTGAAGATAAAGGAGTTGTCGTTGTTAGTTGTTACCATTTGAGATAATATTCTTTAGCTATGTCAAAAAATAAATTATTTAAAATAATACAGTCTTGAGCCTTCACGAACTATGTATCAGAAAATAAACAGAATACCCAAGATGACAAAATTAAGCTTCGTCATTTAAGCACTAACAGTGTAAGGAATTATTTTTAAAATTGAGATAATATTCTTTCCATGCTGTGCATTAGAAGTCTTAATTAGCCAAAACGGCCTTCACATACGAGGGTCTTATCAGAAAGTAAACGATATATCCCAGAAGACAAAACTTTCTATTTTCATTTTCCTGTAATAAAATGGACTGTCTCCCATTCAAGCAAACATGTTATATGGTTTAAAATTGTGTTCACACTTCACACCGCGTAAAATGGCCTAATGCCCTAACACTATGCTTTCATTTGTTTATAAAGGTTGTCTTTTTTACCCAAGTCATTCTTGATCTGAGGAGCTTTATTTGGGGCCCTATTTTAGTTTTGTTCATTGTTTCCATGGATATTTTGTGGCATAGGCATTGTGAGGAAATAATTTGATTTATTCTTGAAAATTATATAGAGTCTGTTGAATATTGTACCAGTGGATCAGCTGTTGAATATTGTACCATTGTCTGACAAGACATGATCATTAGCATACCATGTTGCACTGTCTCTTCTAGGAAAATCATTATATAGCCGTGTGATATGAATGATATTGTGTCTTAATCTGATTCAATTGTAGATTTAGTTCACACATGGTGGGGTCGAATTTGTTCTCATTTCATGTCAAGGTCAAGCACATTGTCTGGTGAGTCTCTTCTTTAGTAGGTGAAGGGTGTCTTTCGTTTTTAAACACAAACCGTACAGAAACAGGTTGGACTTAATGGTACAAATACAGACTGGACAAATAATACGTAGAAGGTTTGTCCATTGATTATATGTAGAATCATTCAACAACGTCGCTTTTTTGGACTTAATGGTACAAATACAGACTGGACAGAAAAGCTACATTGGAAATAGATGAAAGTTTTGAAGTGTAGGAGATGGAAAATTGAGCAACGTACCAATTTCCAAATTATTGTTGTGGTCGATAATTACAAGAGAAGCAAAACATTCAAGCTTGTGAGAGATACAAAACCTAATCAAACACTAATCTTGAGTGTAATCCAAGAATTTCTATTTGTGATATTAAGAAAATAGATATGAGTTCACAAAGTGAACAACGAAAGAGTCAAAATATTGAAAGTGACTTGGCCTCAATTTTTATATACCTCTTATATGCTTTCTATGAGTTATGATCTTGAAATGAAATATGATTTTATAAACCCATGAGTTCATATTTCCTAAAATCGAAAGAAAGTCTATAGCTTTTGGAAATGGAAATTAAGGTGAATTAACATAGTGTGTAGACTATGTAAGTCTTCATTGAGATTGAGATGATGTTTTCCATTGTGTATGAGATGAAACTTCTTGGTTTAATAATTTTCAAAAGTACAAAGAAGGTAACTCACCTTGTTCCAATCTAAAAGTTAGTGAAGTTATTGGAAGCATGATTGAGTGTGCTAGTGTACCCTAGGGGGTTCTCCCCTATAGAGAGAGAGTGCGGCTACAAGGAGGCTTGAAGCCCTAGGGGGCCATCCCCTATAGGGAGAGAAGAAGAAAGAGCACTATGAGAAGAGTGTAGCTTGAAGGAGGCTTTAGGCCCAAGGGTTCCTCCCCTATAGAGAGATGAAAGAGCACCATGTGAAGAGTGCAAGTTGAAGAAAGGCTTTGGCCTAGGATTCCTCCCTGCGGGGAGAAGCGAAAGATTTTGGTATTCTCTGAGGTTTATGGGTTAGCGCACAAATCAAGGAGAATTTGTGACGCTTGTATTAATGCAGAGAAGTATCACAGATATATTTGGGGTTTCCTCTAGAGAGTTTGTTGAGTGTTAATTCCTAGAGAGGGTATTATTGTATTTGGTGAGTACCTCAGGTTAGGCATTAACTTGAGAAGAACTATTGTAATTGCGTATTATAATAGTGGATTTATTCGGAGTTTGTCCCGTGGTTTTTTCCCTTCAAGTTGAAAGGGTTTTTCCACGTAAATCTTTGTGTTCTTGTGCTTGATTATTTATTTCCGCATCCCACAGGTTTTAGGAATAAGGTTTTTATTCCCAACAAGTGGTATCAGAGCTTTGGTTTGAGTGGGAGCGATGACCGGAGAAGACGTCAGGAATTGAGAAGTTTGATGGCACAGACTTTGGGTATTGGAAGATGCAGATTGAAGATTATGTTTGGTATAAGTTTGCTACAGGCGTACACAAGTATGACTATGAAGAAAAAAAAATGGTCTTAGTCAAAGAAGGTTTGCTTTGATTAAGGTGGAGCTATTCCAGAAGGAATGAAGACTACTTGATGGAATTTGAGTCAAGGTGGAGATTGTTGGGAAAGTGCCTCAAATTCCTATGTTGATTAGGAAAACTAATTGAGTTTCCTTAATGAAGAAGGAAAACTAATTAGGTGATTTTTTGTTTCCTTGATGTGGAAGAAAAGGTGAGTCCTTGGTGTGGAAGGAAAGAATATTCCTTGGTGTGGAAGAAAAGTGAGTCCTTGGTGTGAAAGGAAAGACTATTCCTTGGTGTGCAAGGAAAGTCTATTCCTTATTAATGAATTAATGTATTCCTTACCCACTAAGTAATAGAATTGAAATCTTATAAATAGACTATGTTACCAAGTATTTGGTGGTTCAGAGCCCTAGGGGGTTCTCCCCTATAGAGAGAGAGTGCGGCTACAAGGAGGCTTGAAGCCCTAGGGGGCCATCTCCTATAGGGAGAGAAGAAGAAAGAGCACTATGAGAAGAGTGTAGCTTGAAGGAGGCTTTGGCCCAAGGGTTCCTCCCCTATAGAGAGATGAAAGAGCACCATGTGAAGAGTGCAAGTTGAAGAAGGCTTTGGCCTAGGATTCCTCCCTGCGGGGAGAAGCGAAAGATTTTGGTATTCTCTGAGGTTTATGGGTTAGCGCACAAATCAAGGAGAATTTGTGACGCTTGTATTAATGCAGAGAAGTATCACAGATATATTTGGGGTTTCCTCTAGAGAGTTTGTTGAGTGTTAATTCCTAGAGAGGGTATTATTGTATTTGGTGAGTACCTCAGGTTAGGCATTAACTTGAGAAGAACTATTGTAATTGCGTATTATAATAGTGGATTTATTCGGAGTTTGTCCCGTGGTTTTTTCCCTTCAAGTTGAAAGGGTTTTTCCACGTAAATCTTTGTGTTCTTGTGCTTGTTATTTATTTCCGCATCCCACAGGTTTTAGGAATAAGGTTTTTATTCCCAACAAGTGGTATCAGAGCTTTGGTTTGAGTGGGAGCGATGACCGGAGAAGACGTCAGGAATTGAGAAGTTTGATGGCACAGACTTTGGGTATTGGAAGATGCAGATTGAAGATTATGTTTGGTATAAGTTTGCTACAGGCGTACACAAGTATGACTATGAAGAAAAAAAAATGGTCTTAGTCAAAGAAGGTTTGCTTTGATTAAGGTGGAGCTATTCCAGAAGGAATGAAGACTACTTGATGGAATTTGAGTCAAGGTGGAGATTGTTGGGAAAGTGCCTCAAATTCCTATGTTGATTAGGAAAACTAATTGAGTTTCCTTAATGAAGAAGGAAAACTAATTAGGTGATTTTTTGTTTCCTTGATGTGGAAGAAAAGGTGAGTCCATTGGTGTGGAAGGAAAGAATATTCCTTGGTGTGGAAGAAAAGTGAGTCCTTGGTGTGAAAGGAAAGACTATTCCTTGGTGTGCAAGGAAAGTCTATTCCTTATTAATGAATTAATGTATTCCTTACCCACTAAGTAATAGAATTGAAATCTTATAAATAGACTATGTTACCAAGTATTTGGTGGTTCAGAGCCCTAGGGGGTTCTCCCCTATAGAGAGAGAGTGCGGCTACAAGGAGGCTTGAAGCCCTAGGGGGCCATCTCCTATAGGGAGAGAAGAAGAAAGAGCACTATGAGAAGAGTGTAGCTTGAAGGAGGCTTTGGCCCAAGGGTTCCTCCCCTATAGAGAGATGAAAGAGCACCATGTGAAGAGTGCAAGTTGAAAAAGGCTTTGGCCTAGGATTCCCCCCTGCGGGGAGAAGCGAAAGATTTTGGTATTCTCTGAGGTTTATGGGTTAGCGCACAAATCAAGGAGAATTTGTGACGCTTGTATTAATGCAGAGAAGTATCACAGATATATTTGGGGTTTCCTCTAGAGAGTTTGTTGAGTGTTAATTCCTAGAGAGGGTATTATTGTATTTGGTGAGTACCTCAGGTTAGGTATTAACTTGAGAAGAACTATTGTAATTGCGTATTATAATAGTGGATTTATTCGGAGTTTGTCCCGTGGTTTTTTCCCTTCAAGTTGAAAGGGTTTTTCCACGTAAATCTTTGTGTTCTTGTGCTTGTTATTTATTTCCGCATCCCACAGGTTTTAGGAATAAGGTTTTTATTCCCGATAAGTGGTATCAGAGCTTTGGTTTGAGTGGGAGCGATGACAGGAGAAGACGTCAGGAATTGAGAAGTTTGATGGCACAGACTTTGGGTATTGGAAGATGCAGATTGAAGATTATGTTTGGTATAAGTTTGCTACAGGCGTACACAAGTATGACTATGAAGAAAAAAAAATGATCTTAGTCAAAGAAGGTTTGCTTTGATTAAGGTGGAGCTATTCCAGAAGGAATGAAGACTACTTGATGGAATTTGAGTCAAGGTGGAGATTGTTGGGAAAGTGCCTCAAATTCCTATGTTGATTAGGAAAACTAATTGAGTTTCCTTAATGAAGAAGGAAAACTAATTAGGTGATTTTTTGTTTCCTTGATGTGGAAGAAAATGTGAGTCCTTGGTGTGGAAGGAAAGAATATTCCTTGGTGTGGAAGAAAAGTGAGTCCTTGGTGTGAAAGGAAAGACTATTCCTTGGTGTGCAAGGAAAGTCTATTCCTTATTAATAAATTAATGTATTCCTTGCCCACTAAGTAATAGAATTGAAGTCTTATAAATAGACTATGTTACCAAGTATTTGGTGGTTCAGAGCCCTAGGGGGTTCTCCCCTATAGAGAGAGAGTGCGGCTACAAGGAGGCTTGAAGCCCTAGGGGGCCATCCCCTATAGGGAGAGAAGAAGAAAGAGCACTATGAGAAGAGTGTAGCTTGAAGGAGGCTTTAGCCCAAGGGTTCCTCCCCTATAGAGAGATGAAAGAGCACCATGTGAAGAGTGCAAGTTGAAGAAGGCTTTGGCCTAGGATTCCTCCCTGCGGGGAGAAGCGAAAGATTTTGGTATTCTCTGAGGTTTATGGGTTAGCGCACAAATCAAGGAGAATTTGTGACGCTTGTATTAATGCAGAGAAGTATCACAGATATATTTGGGGTTTCCTCTAGAGAGTTTGTTGAGTGTTAATTCCTAGAGAGGGTATTATTGTATTTGGTGAGTACCTCAGGTTAGGCAATAACTTGAGAAGAACTATTGTAATTGCGTATTATAATAGTGGATTTATTCGGAGTTTGTCCCGTGGTTTTTTCCCTTCAAGTTGAAAGGGTTTTTCCACGTAAATCTTTGTGTTCTTGTACTTATTATTTATTTCCGCATCCCACAGGTTTTAGGAATAAGGTTTTTATTCCCAACAAGTGGTATCAGAGCTTTGGTTTGAGTGGGAGCGATGACCGGAGAAGACGTCAGGAATTGAGAAGTTTGATGGCACAGACTTTGGGTATTGGAAGATGCAGATTGAAGATTATGTTTGGTATAAGTTTGCTACAGGCGTACACAAGTATGACTATGAAGAAAAAAAAATGGTCTTAGTCAAAGAAGGTTTGCTTTGATTAAGGTGGAGCTATTCCAGAAGGAATGAAGACTACTTGATGGAATTTGAGTCAAGGTGGAGATTGTTGGGAAAGTGCCTCAAATTCCTATGTTGATTAGGAAAACTAATTGAGTTTCCTTAATGAAGAAGGAAAACTAATTAGGTGATTTTTTGTTTCCTTGATGTGGAAGAAAAGGTGAGTCCATTGGTGTGGAAGGAAAGAATATTCCTTGGTGTGGAAGAAAAGTGAGTCCTTGGTGTGAAAGGAAAGACTATTCCTTGGTGTGCAAGGAAAGTCTATTCCTTATTAATGAATTAATGTATTCCTTACCCACTAAGTAATAGAATTGAAATCTTATAAATAGACTATGTTACCAAGTATTTGGTGGTTCAGAGCCCTAGGGGGTTCTCCCCTATAGAGAGAGAGTGCGGCTACAAGGAGGCTTGAAGCCCTAGGGGGCCATCTCCTATAGGGAGAGAAGAAGAAAGAGCACTATGAGAAGAGTGTAGCTTGAAGGAGGCTTTGGCCCAAGGGTTCCTCCCCTATAGAGAGATGAAAGAGCACCATGTGAAGAGTGCAAGTTGAAAAAGGCTTTGGCCTAGGATTCCCCCCTGCGGGGAGAAGCGAAAGATTTTGGTATTCTCTGAGGTTTATGGGTTAGCGCACAAATCAAGGAGAATTTGTGACGCTTGTATTAATGCAGAGAAGTATCACAGATATATTTGGGGTTTCCTCTAGAGAGTTTGTTGAGTGTTAATTCCTAGAGAGGGTATTATTGTATTTGGTGAGTACCTCAGGTTAGGTATTAACTTGAGAAGAACTATTGTAATTGCGTATTATAATAGTGGATTTATTCGGAGTTTGTCCCGTGGTTTTTTCCCTTCAAGTTGAAAGGGTTTTTCCACGTAAATCTTTGTGTTCTTGTGCTTGTTATTTATTTCCGCATCCCACAGGTTTTAGGAATAAGGTTTTTATTCCCGATAAGTGGTATCAGAGCTTTGGTTTGAGTGGGAGCGATGACAGGAGAAGACGTCAGGAATTGAGAAGTTTGATGGCACAGACTTTGGGTATTGGAAGATGCAGATTGAAGATTATGTTTGGTATAAGTTTGCTACAGGCGTACACAAGTATGACTATGAAGAAAAAAAAATGATCTTAGTCAAAGAAGGTTTGCTTTGATTAAGGTGGAGCTATTCCAGAAGGAATGAAGACTACTTGATGGAATTTGAGTCAAGGTGGAGATTGTTGGGAAAGTGCCTCAAATTCCTATGTTGATTAGGAAAACTAATTGAGTTTCCTTAATGAAGAAGGAAAACTAATTAGGTGATTTTTTGTTTCCTTGATGTGGAAGAAAATGTGAGTCCTTGGTGTGGAAGAAAAATAGTCCTTGGTGTGGAGAAAAGTGAGTCCTTGGTGTGAAAGGAAAGACTATTCCTTGGTGTGCAAGGAAAGTCTATTCCTTATTAATAAATTAATGTATTCCTTGCCCACTAAGTAATAGAATTGAAGTCTTATAAATAGACTATGTTACCAAGTATTTGGTGGTTCAGAGCCCTAGGGGGTTCTCCCCTATAGAGAGAGAGTGCGGCTACAAGGAGGCTTGAAGCCCTAGGGGGCCATCCCCTATAGGGAGAGAAGAAGAAAGAGCACTATGAGAAGAGTGTAGCTTGAAGGAGGCTTTAGCCCAAGGGTTCCTCCCCTATAGAGAGATGAAAGAGCACCATGTGAAGAGTGCAAGTTGAAGAAGGCTTTGGCCTAGGATTCCTCCCTGCGGGGAGAAGCGAAAGATTTTGGTATTCTCTGAGGTTTATGGGTTAGCGCACAAATCAAGGAGAATTTGTGACGCTTGTATTAATGCAGAGAAGTATCACAGATATATTTGGGGTTTCCTCTAGAGAGTTTGTTGAGTGTTAATTCCTAGAGAGGGTATTATTGTATTTGGTGAGTACCTCAGGTTAGGCATTAACTTGAGAAGAACTATTGTAATTGCGTATTATAATAGTGGATTTATTCGGAGTTTGTCCCGTGGTTTTTTCCCTTCAAGTTGAAAGGGTTTTTCCACGTAAATCTTTGTGTTCTTGTGCTTATTATTTATTTCCGCATCCCACAGGTTTTAGGAATAAGGTTTTTATTCCCAACAAGTGGTATCAGAGCTTTGGTTTGAGTGGGAGCGATGACCGGAGAAGACGTCAGGAATTGAGAAGTTTGATGGCACAGACTTTGGGTATTGGAAGATGCAGATTGAAGATTATGTTTGGTATAAGTTTGCTACAGGCGTACACAAGTATGACTATGAAGAAAAAAAAATGGTCTTAGTCAAAGAAGGTTTGCTTTGATTAAGGTGGAGCTATTCCAGAAGGAATGAAGACTACTTGATGGAATTTGAGTCAAGGTGGAGATTGTTGGGAAAGTGCCTCAAATTCCTATGTTGATTAGGAAAACTAATTGAGTTTCCTTAATGAAGAAGGAAAACTAATTAGGTGATTTTTTGTTTCCTTGATGTGGAAGAAAAGGTGAGTCCATTGGTGTGGAAGGAAAGAATATTCCTTGGTGTGGAAGAAAAGTGAGTCCTTGGTGTGAAAGGAAAGACTATTCCTTGGTGTGCAAGGAAAGTCTATTCCTTATTAATGAATTAATGTATTCCTTACCCACTAAGTAATAGAATTGAAATCTTATAAATAGACTATGTTACCAAGTATTTGGTGGTTCAGAGCCCTAGGGGGTTCTCCCCTATAGAGAGAGAGTGCGGCTACAAGGAGGCTTGAAGCCCTAGGGGGCCATCTCCTATAGGGAGAGAAGAAGAAAGAGCACTATGAGAAGAGTGTAGCTTGAAGGAGGCTTTGGCCCAAGGGTTCCTCCCCTATAGAGAGATGAAAGAGCACCATGTGAAGAGTGCAAGTTGAAAAAGGCTTTGGCCTAGGATTCCCCCCTGCGGGGAGAAGCGAAAGATTTTGGTATTCTCTGAGGTTTATGGGTTAGCGCACAAATCAAGGAGAATTTGTGACGCTTGTATTAATGCAGAGAAGTATCACAGATATATTTGGGGTTTCCTCTAGAGAGTTTGTTGAGTGTTAATTCCTAGAGAGGGTATTATTGTATTTGGTGAGTACCTCAGGTTAGGTATTAACTTGAGAAGAACTATTGTAATTGCGTATTATAATAGTGGATTTATTCGGAGTTTGTCCCGTGGTTTTTTCCCTTCAAGTTGAAAGGGTTTTTCCACGTAAATCTTTGTGTTCTTGTGCTTGTTATTTATTTCCGCATCCCACAGGTTTTAGGAATAAGGTTTTTATTCCCGATAAGTGGTATCAGAGCTTTGGTTTGAGTGGGAGCGATGACAGGAGAAGACGTCAGGAATTGAGAAGTTTGATGGCACAGACTTTGGGTATTGGAAGATGCAGATTGAAGATTATGTTTGGTATAAGTTTGCTACAGGCGTACACAAGTATGACTATGAAGAAAAAAAAATGGTCTTAGTCAAAGAAGGTTTGCTTTGATTAAGGTGGAGCTATTCCAGAAGGAATGAAGACTACTTGATGGAATTTGAGTCAAGGTGGAGATTGTTGGGAAAGTGCCTCAAATTCCTATGTTGATTAGGAAAACTAATTGAGTTTCCTTAATGAAGAAGGAAAACTAATTAGGTGATTTTTTGTTTCCTTGATGTGGAAGAAAAGGTGAGTCCAGTTTAATTGTAATTATCTATTTGAAATTGTCAAGAGTCTTTTGGTTAAGACTGTTAAGTGCACATTTAGCTCCCTCATGAGATGAGCTCAAATTTGAAATCCAATCACGGTAAAGTCCTTCGTCTTTTTTTTTTTTTTTTTTTTTTTTTTTTTTTTTTTTTTTTGATAACAAGTCCTTCATCTTCGTCTTACTACACACAAGAAAAAAAAATTATGTATCTTAAATTAGAGGTTATTTGTAATGTCCATTTTTTTCAATTTATTATTATTATTATTATTTATTTTATAATCAACATCCATCCTCAGAAATTAATTTGTAATATCCACCATATCATCCAAAATTAGTGTTAAAATTAACAATTTGTGTGATAATTAGGGTGACTTATAAATTTATGAGAATTAATCTAATAATTATGACATATTCTCTGCCATGCAACCAACCAAACCATTGTTAATTTTGACATTAATTTTGGATGGTGGAGTAACATTACAAATTAATTTCGAATTAAAATATTGATTGCAAAAGTTCTATGCTAATGGTATGTATAAGACATAGGTCTATAATCTAGGGTAGGATAGTGGTAATCAACACTTTCATTTTTGTGTTTTTTGTTTTTGTTTTTTTTTTATTATACATTTTCTATGTTTTAGCTTTCCATTGTTATCCTCCCCCCACGTACCTCTTTTTTACTTGGAAGAGGAATAAGTGAGACCTACATTAAACATAATCCAATCCACCTCTAAGGGGAGGCATATCATAGAATACCTCCTTGTTTCTTTGTTTTCTTGAAGCTGATTGGTCCATTGATTTGGGTACTGCCTTTTCCGTTTCATATATGATTATGAACAGGATAGCCCACTTCATTAAAGGCATTCAATTATTCAAATGCAAATGACTTTAATGAATACGGACAATGCTTTCTTTTTACCCACCTGGCAGGGTGCCCTGTCTGTCAAAATTTCAATGCCTAAATGTGTTTTTAAGATTTCGCTTTTGACAATATTGACAACAAATTCCTTATGGGTTCTTCTCATTGTCCAAGCTGTAGAGCAACTCACCAAGTTGTAAAGTTGTAACTTACAGTACTGGTCATAGTAGTGACAATATTGACAACAAATTCCTTATGGGTTCTTCTCATTGTCCAAGCTGTAGAGCAACTCACCAAGTTGTAAAGTTGTAACTTAACAGTACTGGTCATAGTAGTGACAATATTGACAACAAATTCCTTATGGGTTCTTCTCATTGTCCAAGCTGTAGAGCAACTCACCAAGTTGTAAAGTTGTAACTTACCGTACTGGTCATAGTAGTGAGCTTGCAATTGTATGTGCATCATAATGCTTCCACAACAAATTCATCACAATCATTAATTGAGGGTGGGAATGTGCCTATCCCCCAAGTAGTTAATGAATTCAGCATTAGTCATGGTTAGGATGGTTTCCACCTAAGAAAGCTCACGGAAACTCTCTTTAATTTTAATCAGCATTAGTCATGGTTAGGATGGTTTCCATCTAAGAAAGCTCACGGAAACTCTCTTTAATTTTAATGCCGTAAAATTGACGGTTACCTTCATATCTAAATTCATGGACCATGGTTGTCGGGTGCCACCTACTCCAGAACCGAAACTCTTTTGGTTATTATGCCCCCAGCCAGTTAAGCTCTCAATACTTGACCATTTGATACTAATTGATGCTTATGGCACTATAATTGTTCCATTTTATTTTTCACTCTGCTGTGTTGCCCCATTCCATTTAAATACGTAGCTAAAACTTTAGTTTCATCAGGTTATAAACTAAACATTCAGCTACACACTCTTTATCTCTCTGTATCTTCACCTTCACATACCAATAATGTTTCCTATTTTCTTCTTGCTTTTACTTCTTCCCACTACTGCATATTCAGTTCAATTCCAAATTACTCAATTTGATGCCAATACTCCTGACATACTGTATCGGGGTGATGCAAAACCTTCTCAGGGACACGTTTCTATGAACGACGTTTTTGATTTCCGTGTTGGGTGGACTATCTATGCTAAGAAGGTGCCAATCTGGGACCTTGATACAGGAAAGCTCACTGACTTTAGTACTCGTTTCTCCTTTACTATCGACACTCAGGGCAGACCCTTGTTTTACACTAATGGGCTAGCATTCTTCCTGGCTCCTGTGGGGTTTGACATCCCACCAAATTCTGCTGGGGGAAATCTAGGCCTATTCAATCACACAACCACAGATTCACCTCCGTACCAAATTGTTTTTGTTGAGTTCGACTCTTTCACGAACCCAGAATGGGATCCTAGCGTTACACATGTGGGGATTAAGAATAACGCGATTGGCTCTGCCAATTACACCGCTTGGAATGCCAGCTTCCATAGTGGAGATACTGCAGATGTATTGATTATCTACAATGCCACTACTAAGAATTTGAGCGTCTCTTGGACCTACGAAACGACCTCAAATTCTCTTGAGAGTACTAGTCTTTCCTACCAAATTGATTTGATGAAGGCTTTGCCTGAGTCGGTTCAAATTGGATTTTCAGCTTCTACTGGTCTTAACCCAGCGCAATATACACTTCAGTCATGGGAATTCAATTCTAGCTTGGATATAAAAGAAACAAGTGGAAAGAAAGTGAGAAAAATAAGCTTAATAGTGATCCTAACAGTTGTGGTAGTTGGGGTGATTGTTATAGCATCTGTAATGTTGTGGATATGTAAGGGAAAGAAAAAGGAAACAACATAAATAGTAAATTTAACATCAATTAATGATGCCCTTGAGAGAGGAGCAGGACCGAGAAGGTTTTCTTATGGAGATCTTGTTTCAGCTACCAACAACTTCTCGAATGAGAGGAAGTTGGGGCAAGGAGGGTTTGGTGGCGTTTACAAGGGCTACTTAACTGATTTAGACATGCTAATTGCAGTGAAGAAAATCTCAAGGGGGTCTAGACAGGGAAGGAAAGAATACATAACTGAGGTGAAGATCTTTAGCCAGCTGAGGCATCGGAATCTTGTGCAACTCATAGGATGGTGTCATGACAAAGGTGAGTTCTTACTTGTCTACGAATTTATGCCAAATGGTAGCCTTGATTCTCACCTCTTTGGAATGAGGAGTCCTCTCTCCTGGGTAGTGAGATACAAGATATCTCATGGGTTGGCCTCTGCTTTGCTCTATCTTCATGAAGAGTGGGAGCAATGTGTTGTGCACCGAGATATTAAATCAAGTAATGTCATGCTAGATTCTAGTTTCAATGTCAAACTTGGTGATTTTGGGTTAGCTCGGCTTATGGATCATGAGCTAGCTCCCCAAACAACTGGATTGGCTGGAACTTTTGGATACATGGCTCCAGAGTATATAAGCACAGGTCGGGCTAGTAAAGAATCAGATGTGTATAGCTTTGGAGTAGTTGCCTTAGAAATTGCTACTGGAAGAAGGTCAGTCGATCTTATGGGACCAAATTCCAACATGAGGTTGGTAGAGTGGATTTGGAATCTTTACGGAAGAGGAGATCTTCTTTTGGCTGTGGATGGGAAGCTGCAAACAAATTTTGACGAAAAACAGGTAGAGTGTTTGATGATCATTGGACTTTGGTGTGCTCACCCTGATCCAAATCTAAGGCCGTCCATAAGGCAAGCAATTCAAGTTCTTAAGTTTGAGGCCAAAATTCCAATTCTTCCAACGCAAATGCCTACTCCTATGTATCCTGTACCTATACAACCATTAGTTAGCTCTAGTGAACCTTTATTAACTAATAGCCTTCAACAGGGTCGTTAAACATGTTCACCATCTTTGCTACTAAAATTGCTTGCCTTTGTCTATGTGTATTGACTATAGTTATCAAGTTGTATGCATGTATGACACAGTGTTCCAATCTAATCTGAAAGCCCAACCATGGTGTTCCTAAGCCCAAAAAATAAAGCTCATTGTTCAAAAGCTTCAGCTAACCCAATTTGAGTTTAAAAAACAAAAAAGCACGCAGCTAAAATGTTTTTGAGTTCTTAAGTATCATTTGAATTTCTTAAGTATCATTTGAATTTCTTTAATGTAACTTTCTTTCTCCTTTGCTTAGAGGGTTGTTCTAAGCTTCTATTTAAACTATGTGGTTGGAATGAATAAAATCATAGTATATTTTCAGAAAATTAGCCTTTGGTTTTGTTAAGAGAATGATTTCTTCTATTTTAACTCTTATCCCTTGTATGAACTTCCTTTGGGTGGCAAGTTTGGTTATGTATCTCTTTGGTGGATTCCATTGAGTGGTGAACTCATTAGCCCTATGATGTTTGGTCAATTTTGATGAGAGATGGATAATATAGTAGTGAAGAGGGTTGTCGAACCACAGGGAGATTGGAATTCAAGAGACACTTTTAAAAGAGTAAAAGTAAAGAAAATAATGTTTTGAGGTTTGTAGAAAACTAATAATTAAGATTAAGAAAAATGCGATGGGTAAAAATGCATAGACTTTAGGTTCATCCACTTTATAAAAATACTATTAATTCAATTTTACCATGTGATAACTCAATTGATGGTTTCTCATCCCAAACTATCAATTGGAAGATTTGCAATAAATACTTTGTAAAATAATTCTAATATAAATTTCTCTAAAGATTGTCCATTGATTAAAGCATGAAATCAATAACTACACTAGAAAAATCATAAGACAACGATATACTCTCAAGCAATAACGCAGCAAACAATAATATCTAATGCAATTAAGGCTTTGTATTTGATAAATTTAGGGTTCTTACATAACTATGAGAAAAACCTGACTGAACTTATGAAACGGTTCAAACCCTAAAAGTTTCAAATCAAAAATAATATAATAGATATGAACAATCAATAGAAGAAATTATAAACATTGAAAGAAATTCATGGCATTAAAAGAATCAATAGTATCTTACAAAGGGGAATCCCCCTTAATCTAAGTTAAGGTTTTAGCCTTCCATGAAAAATATTAAACAAATATCTAAAGAAAACAACGGGGAAGAGAGAGGCTAAGAGAGACTAAGAGATGCTAAGAGCGGCTACTTAAATTTGACCTAATGAACCTTTAAATAGATCTAGAAGTCCTAATAAAACTAGAATTTTCGTAGGTTTAAAATCTCAGATTTTCAGGCTTTAATTGACCGCCACATTTGACCCCTTATGCATCCGAATTTGGAAATTCTCGTGAAATACAAAATTGTAGCCCTTTGAATCAGCTTTCCAGCCCAGCTTGAATCGCATCAATCTGGTATTTGAGCTGCAAGTTATGGCCCAAATACAAAGACGTATGCAAGCTAGAATCCTAATACGAATTGGACTGCGATTTTTCTTTGATTCCTTGTTCTATTTGGGCTCCAATTAAATTGGACTGACCTTCTTTTACTTCATTAAGACCTACAGAACATAACAAACTAAGTTAACACTGTATGGGATCAATATAACTCACATAAATGTTAAATTTCATGCAATGCAATGAAATTAAAGAATTGTAAAACTTATGTGTAATTCAAAGTATCATGCATAATAATCTCAT
>OU015770.1:32514616-32555945 GCA_907173295.1 Fagus sylvatica
GCCTAGGATTCCTCCCTGCGGGGAGAAGCGAAAGATTTTGGTATTCTCTGAGGTTTATGGGTTAGCGCACAAATCAAGGAGAATTTGTGACGCTTGTATTAATGCAGAGAAGTATCACAGATATATTTGGGGTTTCCTCTAGAGAGTTTGTTGAGTGTTAATTCCTAGAGAGGGTATTATTGTATTTGGTGAGTACCTCAGGTTAGGCATTAACTTGAGAAGAACTATTGTAATTGCGTATTATAATAGTGGATTTATTCGGAGTTTGTCCCGTGGTTTTTTCCCTTCAAGTTGAAAGGGTTTTTCCACGTAAATCTTTGTGTTCTTGTGCTTATTATTTATTTCCGCATCCCACAGGTTTTAGGAATAAGGTTTTTATTCCCAACAAGTGGTATCAGAGCTTTGGTTTGAGTGGGAGCGATGACCGGAGAGAAGACGTCAGGAATTGAGAAGTTTGATGGCACAGACTTTGGGTATTGGAAGATGCAGATTGAAGATTATGTTTGGTATAAGTTTGCTACAGGCGTACACAAGTATGACTATGAAGAAAAAAAAATGGTCTTAGTCAAAGAAGGTTTGCTTTGATTAAGGTGGAGCTATTCCAGAAGGAATGAAGACTACTTGATGGAATTTGAGTCAAGGTGGAGATTGTTGGGAAAGTGCCTCAAATTCCTATGTTGATTAGGAAAACTAATTGAGTTTCCTTAATGAAGAAGGAAAACTAATTAGGTGATTTTTTGTTTCCTTGATGTGGAAGAAAAGGTGAGTCCTTGGTGTGGAAGGAAAGAATATTCCTTGGTGTGGAAGAAAAGTGAGTCCTTGGTGTGAAAGGAAAGACTATTCCTTGGTGTGCAAGGAAAGTCTATTCCTTATTAATGAATTAATGTATTCCTTACCCACTAAGTAATAGAATTGAAATCTTATAAATAGACTATGTTACCAAGTATTTGGTGGTTCAGAGCCCTAGGGGGTTCTCCCCTATAGAGAGAGAGTGCGGCTACAAGGAGGCTTGAAGCCCTAGGGGGCCATCTCCTATAGGGAGAGAAGAAGAAAGAGCACTATGAGAAGAGTGTAGCTTGAAGGAGGCTTTGGCCCAAGGGTTCCTCCCCTATAGAGAGATGAAAGAGCACCATGTGAAGAGTGCAAGTTGAAAAAGGCTTTGGCCTAGGATTCCCCCCTGCGGGGAGAAGCGAAAGATTTTGGTATTCTCTGAGGTTTATGGGTTAGCGCACAAATCAAGGAGAATTTGTGACGCTTGTATTAATGCAGAGAAGTATCACAGATATATTTGGGGTTTCCTCTAGAGAGTTTGTTGAGTGTTAATTCCTAGAGAGGGTATTATTGTATTTGGTGAGTACCTCAGGTTAGGTATTAACTTGAGAAGAACTATTGTAATTGCGTATTATAATAGTGGATTTATTCGGAGTTTGTCCCGTGGTTTTTTCCCTTCAAGTTGAAAGGGTTTTTCCACGTAAATCTTTGTGTTCTTGTGCTTGTTATTTATTTCCGCATCCCACAGGTTTTAGGAATAAGGTTTTTATTCCCGATAAGTGGTATCAGAGCTTTGGTTTGAGTGGGAGCGATGACAGGAGAAGACGTCAGGAATTGAGAAGTTTGATGGCACAGACTTTGGGTATTGGAAGATGCAGATTGAAGATTATGTTTGGTATAAGTTTGCTACAGGCGTACACAAGTATGACTATGAAGAAAAAAAAATGATCTTAGTCAAAGAAGGTTTGCTTTGATTAAGGTGGAGCTATTCCAGAAGGAATGAAGACTACTTGATGGAATTTGAGTCAAGGTGGAGATTGTTGGGAAAGTGCCTCAAATTCCTATGTTGATTAGGAAAACTAATTGAGTTTCCTTAATGAAGAAGGAAAACTAATTAGGTGATTTTTTGTTTCCTTGATGTGGAAGAAAAGGTGTGGTGTGGAGGAAAGAATATTCCTTGGTGTGGAAGAAAATGTGAGTCCTTGGTGTGGAAGAAAATTGAGTCCTTGGTGTGAAAGGAAAGACTATTCCTTGGTGTGCAAGGAAAGTCTATTCCTTATTAATAAATTAATGTATTCCTTGCCCACTAAGTAATAGAATTGAAGTCTTATAAATAGACTATGTTACCAAGTATTTGGTGGTTCAGAGCCCTAGGGGGTTCTCCCCTATAGAGAGAGAGTGCGGCTACAAGGAGGCTTGAAGCCCTAGGGGGCCATCCCCTATAGGGAGAGAAGAAGAAAGAGCACTATGAGAAGAGTGTAGCTTGAAGGAGGCTTTAGGCCCAAGGGTTCCTCCCCTATAGAGAGATGAAAGAGCACCATGTGAAGAGTGCAAGTTGAAGAAGGCTTTGGCCTAGGATTCCCCCCTGCGGGGAGAAGCGAAAGATTTTGGTATTCTCTGAGGTTTATGGGTTAGCGCACAAATCAAGGAGAATTTGTGACGCTTGTATTAATGCAGAGAAGTATCACAGATATATTTGGGGTTTCCTCTAGAGAGTTTGTTGAGTGTTAATTCCTAGAGAGGGTATTATTGTATTTGGTGAGTACCTCAGGTTAGGCATTAACTTGAGAAGAACTATTGTAATTGCGTATTATAATAGTGGATTTATTCGGAGTTTGTCCCGTGGTTTTTTCCCTTCAAGTTGAAAGGGTTTTTCCACGTAAATCTTTGTGTTCTTGTGCTTGTTATTTATTTCCGCATCCCACAGGTTTTAGGAATAAGGTTTTTATTCCCAACAAGTGGTATCAGAGCTTTGGTTTGAGTGGGAGCGATGACAGGAGAAGACGTCAGGAATTGAGAAGTTTGATGGCACAGACTTTGGGTATTGGAAGATGCAGATTGAAGATTATGTTTGGTATAAGTTTGCTACAGGCGTACACAAGTATGACTATGAAGAAAAAAAAATGGTCTTAGTCAAAGAAGGTTTGCTTTGATTAAGGTGGAGCTATTCCAGAAGGAATGAAGACTACTTGATGGAATTTGAGTCAAGGTGGAGATTGTTGGGAAAGTGCCTCAAATTCCTATGTTGATTAGGAAAACTAATTGAGTTTCCTTAATGAAGAAGGAAAACTAATTAGGTGATTTTTTGTTTCCTTGATGTGGAAGAAAAGGTGAGTCCATTGGTGTGGAAGGAAAGAATATTCCTTGGTGTGGAAGAAAAGTGAGTCCTTGGTGTGAAAGGAAAGACTATTCCTTGGTGTGCAAGGAAAGTCTATTCCTTATTAATGAATTAATGTATTCCTTACCCACTAAGTAATAGAATTGAAATCTTATAAATAGACTATGTTACCAAGTATTTGGTGGTTCAGAGCCCTAGGGGGTTCTCCCCTATAGAGAGAGAGTGCGGCTACAAGGAGGCTTGAAGCCCTAGGGGGCCATCTCCTATAGGGAGAGAAGAAGAAAGAGCACTATGAGAAGAGTGTAGCTTGAAGGAGGCTTTGGCCCAAGGGTTCCTCCCCTATAGAGAGATGAAAGAGCACCATGTGAAGAGTGCAAGTTGAAGAAAGGCTTTGGCCTAGGATTCCTCCCCTGCGGGGAGAAGCGAAAGATTTTGGTATTCTCTGAGGTTTATGGGTTAGCGCACAAATCAAGGAGAATTTGTGACGCTTGTATTAATGCAGAGAAGTATCACAGATATATTTGGGGTTTCCTCTAGAGAGTTTGTTGAGTGTTAATTCCTAGAGAGGGTATTATTGTATTTGGTGAGTACCTCAGGTTAGGCATTAACTTGAGAAGAACTATTGTAATTGCGTATTATAATAGTGGATTTATTCGGAGTTTGTCCCGTGGTTTTTTCCCTTCAAGTTGAAAGGGTTTTTCCACGTAAATCTTTGTGTTCTTGTGCTTGTTATTTATTTCCGCATCCCACAGGTTTTAGGAATAAGGTTTTTATTCCCAACAAGTGGTATCAGAGCTTTGGTTTGAGTGGGAGCGATGACCGGAGAAGACGTCAGGAATTGAGAAGTTTGATGGCACAGACTTTGGGTATTGGAAGATGCAGATTGAAGATTATGTTTGGTATAAGTTTGCTACAGGCGTACACAAGTATGACTATGAAGAAAAAAAAATGGTCTTAGTCAAAGAAGGTTTGCTTTGATTAAGGTGGAGCTATTCCAGAAGGAATGAAGACTACTTGATGGAATTTGAGTCAAGGTGGAGATTGTTGGGAAAGTGCCTCAAATTCCTATGTTGATTAGGAAAACTAATTGAGTTTCCTTAATGAAGAAGGAAAACTAATTAGGTGATTTTTTGTTTCCTTGATGTGGAAGAAAAGGTGAGTCCATTGGTGTGGAAGGAAAGAATATTCCTTGGTGTGGAAGAAAAGTGAGTCCTTGGTGTGAAAGGAAAGACTATTCCTTGGTGTGCAAGGAAAGTCTATTCCTTATTAATAAATTAATGTATTCCTTGCCCACTAAGTAATAGAATTGAAGTCTTATAAATAGACTATGTTACCAAGTATTTGGTGGTTCAGAGCCCTAGGGGGTTCTCCCCTATAGAGAGAGAGTGCGGCTACAAGGAGGCTTGAAGCCCTAGGGGGCCATCCCCTATAGGGAGAGAATAAGAAAGAGCACTATGAGAAGAGTGTAGCTTGAAGGAGGCTTTAGCCCAAGGGTTCCTCCCCTATAGAGAGATGAAAGAGCACCATGTGAAGAGTGCAAGTTGAAGAAGGCTTTGGCCTAGGATTCCTCCCTGCGGGGAGAAGCGAAAGATTTTGGTATTCTCTGAGGTTTATGGGTTAGCGCACAAATCAAGGAGAATTTGTGACGCTTGTATTAATGCAGAGAAGTATCACAGATATATTTGGGGTTTCCTCTAGAGAGTTTGTTGAGTGTTAATTCCTAGAGAGGGTATTATTGTATTTGGTGAGTACCTCAGGTTAGGCAATAACTTGAGAAGAACTATTGTAATTGCGTATTATAATAGTGGATTTATTCGGAGTTTGTCCCGTGGTTTTTTCCCTTCAAGTTGAAAGGGTTTTTCCACGTAAATCTTTGTGTTCTTGTGCTTATTATTTATTTCCGCATCCCACAGGTTTTAGGAATAAGGTTTTTATTCCCAACAAGTGGTATCAGAGCTTTGGTTTGAGTGGGAGCGATGACCGAAGAAGACGTCAGGAATTGAGAAGTTTGATGGCACAGACTTTGGGTATTGGAAGATGCAGATTGAAGATTATGTTTGGTATAAGTTTGCTACAGGCGTACACAAGTATGACTATGAAGAAAAAAAAATGGTCTTAGTCAAAGAAGGTTTGCTTTGATTAAGGTGGAGCTATTCCAGAAGGAATGAAGACTACTTGATGGAATTTGAGTCAAGGTGGAGATTGTTGGGAAAGTGCCTCAAATTCCTATGTTGATTAGGAAAACTAATTGAGTTTCCTTAATGAAGAAGGAAAACTAATTAGGTGATTTTTTGTTTCCTTGATGTGGAAGAAAAGGTGAGTCCATTGGTGTGGAAGGAAAGAATATTCCTTGGTGTGGAAGAAAAGTGAGTCCTTGGTGTGAAAGGAAAGACTATTCCTTGGTGTGCAAGGAAAGTCTATTCCTTATTAATGAATTAATGTATTCCTTACCCACTAAGTAATAGAATTGAAATCTTATAAATAGACTATGTTACCAAGTATTTGGTGGTTCAGAGCCCTAGGGGGTTCTCCCCTATAGAGAGAGAGTGCGGCTACAAGGAGGCTTGAAGCCCTAGGGGGCCATCTCCTATAGGGAGAGAAGAAGAAAGAGCACTATGAGAAGAGTGTAGCTTGAAGGAGGCTTTGGCCCAAGGGTTCCTCCCCTATAGAGAGATGAAAGAGCACCATGTGAAGAGTGCAAGTTGAAAAAGGCTTTGGCCTAGGATTCCCCCCTGCGGGGAGAAGCGAAAGATTTTGGTATTCTCTGAGGTTTATGGGTTAGCGCACAAATCAAGGAGAATTTGTGACGCTTGTATTAATGCAGAGAAGTATCACAGATATATTTGGGGTTTCCTCTAGAGAGTTTGTTGAGTGTTAATTCCTAGAGAGGGTATTATTGTATTTGGTGAGTACCTCAGGTTAGGTATTAACTTGAGAAGAACTATTGTAATTGCGTATTATAATAGTGGATTTATTCGGAGTTTGTCCCGTGGTTTTTTCCCTTCAAGTTGAAAGGGTTTTTCCACGTAAATCTTTGTGTTCTTGTGCTTGTTATTTATTTCCGCATCCCACAGGTTTTAGGAATAAGGTTTTTATTCCCGATAAGTGGTATCAGAGCTTTGGTTTGAGTGGGAGCGATGACAGGAGAAGACGTCAGGAATTGAGAAGTTTGATGGCACAGACTTTGGGTATTGGAAGATGCAGATTGAAGATTATGTTTGGTATAAGTTTGCTACAGGCGTACACAAGTATGACTATGAAGAAAAAAAAATGGTCTTAGTCAAAGAAGGTTTGCTTTGATTAAGGTGGAGCTATTCCAGAAGGAATGAAGACTACTTGATGGAATTTGAGTCAAGGTGGAGATTGTTGGGAAAGTGCCTCAAATTCCTATGTTGATTAGGAAAACTAATTGAGTTTCCTTAATGAAGAAGGAAAACTAATTAGGTGATTTTTTGTTTCCTTGATGTGGAAGAAAAGGTGAGTGGTGTGGAAGGAAAGAATATTCCTTGGTGTGGAAGAAAAGTATTCCTTGAGTCCTTGGTGTGAAAGGAAAGACTATTCCTTGGTGTGCAAGGAAAGTCTATTCCTTATTAATAAATTAATGTATTCCTTGCCCACTAAGTAATAGAATTGAAGTCTTATAAATAGACTATGTTACCAAGTATTTGGTGGTTCAGAGCCCTAGGGGGTTCTCCCCTATAGAGAGAGAGTGCGGCTACAAGGAGGCTTGAAGCCCTAGGGGGCCATCTCCTATAGGGAGAGAAGAAGAAAGAGCACTATGAGAAGAGTGTAGCTTGAAGGAGGCTTTGGCCCAAGGGTTCCTCCCCTATAGAGAGATGAAAGAGCACCATGTGAAGAGTGCAAGTTGAAGAAGGCTTTGGCCTAGGATTCCTCCCCTGCGGGGAGAAGCGAAAGATTTTGGTATTCTCTGAGGTTTATGGGTTAGCGCACAAATCAAGGAGAATTTGTGACGCTTGTATTAATGCAGAGAAGTATCACAGATATATTTGGGGTTTCCTCTAGAGAGTTTGTTGAGTGTTAATTCCTAGAGAGGGTATTATTGTATTTGGTGAGTACCTCAGGTTAGGCATTAACTTGAGAAGAACTATTGTAATTGCGTATTATAATAGTGGATTTATTCGGAGTTTGTCCCGTGGTTTTTTCCCTTCAAGTTGAAAGGGTTTTTCCACGTAAATCTTTGTGTTCTTGTGCTTATTATTTATTTCCGCATCCCACAGGTTTTAGGAATAAGGTTTTTATTCCCAACAAGTGGTATCAGAGCTTTGGTTTGAGTGGGAGCGATGACCGGAGAAGACGTCAGGAATTGAGAAGTTTGATGGCACAGACTTTGGGTATTGGAAGATGCAGATTGAAGATTATGTTTGGTATAAGTTTGCTACAGGCGTACACAAGTATGACTATGAAGAAAAAAAAATGGTCTTAGTCAAAGAAGGTTTGCTTTGATTAAGGTGGAGCTATTCCAGAAGGAATGAAGACT
Organism: Fagus sylvatica; assembly: GCA_907173295.1. NCBI lineage: Eukaryota > Viridiplantae > Streptophyta > Magnoliopsida > Fagales > Fagaceae > Fagus > Fagus sylvatica. The sequence goes on from OU015770.1 coordinate 32,522,224, forward strand.
ACTTGATGGAATTTGAGTCAAGGTGGAGATTGTTGGGAAAGTGCCTCAAATTCCTATGTTGATTAGGAAAACTAATTGAGTTTCCTTAATGAAGAAGGAAAACTAATTAGGTGATTTTTTGTTTCCTTGATGTGGAAGAAAAGGTGAGTCCATTGGTGTGGAAGGAAAGAATATTCCTTGGTGTGGAAGAAAAGTGAGTCCTTGGTGTGAAAGGAAAGACTATTCCTTGGTGTGCAAGGAAAGTCTATTCCTTATTAATGAATTAATGTATTCCTTACCCACTAAGTAATAGAATTGAAATCTTATAAATAGACTATGTTACCAAGTATTTGGTGGTTCAGAGCCCTAGGGGGTTCTCCCCTATAGAGAGAGAGTGCGGCTACAAGGAGGCTTGAAGCCCTAGGGGGCCATCTCCTATAGGGAGAGAAGAAGAAAGAGCACTATGAGAAGAGTGTAGCTTGAAGGAGGCTTTGGCCCAAGGGTTCCTCCCCTATAGAGAGATGAAAGAGCACCATGTGAAGAGTGCAAGTTGAAAAAGGCTTTGGCCTAGGATTCCCCCCTGCGGGGAGAAGCGAAAGATTTTGGTATTCTCTGAGGTTTATGGGTTAGCGCACAAATCAAGGAGAATTTGTGACGCTTGTATTAATGCAGAGAAGTATCACAGATATATTTGGGGTTTCCTCTAGAGAGTTTGTTGAGTGTTAATTCCTAGAGAGGGTATTATTGTATTTGGTGAGTACCTCAGGTTAGGTATTAACTTGAGAAGAACTATTGTAATTGCGTATTATAATAGTGGATTTATTCGGAGTTTGTCCCGTGGTTTTTTCCCTTCAAGTTGAAAGGGTTTTTCCACGTAAATCTTTGTGTTCTTGTGCTTGTTATTTATTTCCGCATCCCACAGGTTTTAGGAATAAGGTTTTTATTCCCAACAAGTGGTATCAGAGCTTTGGTTTGAGTGGGAGCGATGACCGGAGAAGACGTCAGGAATTGAGAAGTTTGATGGCACAGACTTTGGGTATTGGAAGATGCAGATTGAAGATTATGTTTGGTATAAGTTTGCTACAGGCGTACACAAGTATGACTATGAAGAAAAAAAAAATGGTCTTAGTCAAAGAAGGTTTGCTTTGATTAAGGTGGAGCTATTCCAGAAGGAATGAAGACTACTTGATGGAATTTGAGTCAAGGTGGAGATTGTTGGGAAAGTGCCTCAAATTCCTATGTTGATTAGGAAAACTAATTGAGTTTCCTTAATGAAGAAGGAAAACTAATTAGGTGATTTTTTGTTTCCTTGATGTGGAAGAAAAGGTGAGTCCAGTTTAATTGTAATTATCTATTTGAAATTGTCAAGAGTCTTTTGGTTAAGACTGTTAAGTGCACATTTAGCTCCCTCATGAGATGAGCTCAAATTTGAAATCCAATCACGGTAAAGTCCTTCGTCTTTTTTTTTTTTTTTTTTTTTTTTTTTTTTTTTTTTTTTTTAACATAACAAGTCCTTCATCTTCGTCTTACTACACACAAGAAAAAAAAATTATGTATCTTAAATTAGAGGTTATTTGTAATGTCCATTTTTTTCAATTTATTATTATTATTATTATTTATTTTATAATCAACATCCATCCTCAGAAATTAATTTGTAATATCCACCATATCATCCCAAGTTAGTGTTAAAATTAACAATTTGTGTGATAATTACGGGTGACTTATAAATTTATGAGAATTAATCTAATAATTATGACATATTCTCTGCCATGCAACCAACCAAACCATTGTTAATTTTGACATTAATTTTGGATGGTGGAGTAACATTACAAATTAATTTCGAATTAAAATATTGATTGCAAAAGTTCTATGCTAATGGTATGTATAAGACATGGTCTATAATCTAGGGTAGATAGTGGTAATCAACACTTTCATTTTTGTGTTTTTTGTTTTTGTTTTTTTTTTATTATACATTTTCTATGTTTTAGCTTTCCATTGTTATCCTCCCCCCACGTACCTCTTTTTTACTTGGAAGAGGAATAAGTGAGACCTACATTAAACATAATCCAATCCACCTCTAAGGGGAGGCATATCATAGAATACCTCCTTGTTTCTTTGTTTTCTTGAAGCTGATTGGTCCATTGATTTGGGTACTGCCTTTTCCGTTTCATATATGATTATGAACAGGATAGCCCACTTCATTAAAGGCATTCAATTATTCAAATGCAAATGACTTTAATGAATACGGACAATGCTTTCTTTTTACCCACCTGGCAGGGTGCCCTGTCTGTCAAAATTTCAATGCCTAAATGTGTTTTTAAGATTTCGCTTTTGACAATATTGACAACAAATTCCTTATGGGTTCTTCTCATTGTCCAAGCTGTAGAGCAACTCACCAAGTTGTAAAGTTGTAACTTACAGTACTGGTCATAGTAGTGACAATATTGACAACAAATTCCTTATGGGTTCTTCTCATTGTCCAAGCTGTAGAGCAACTCACCAAGTTGTAAAGTTGTAACTTAACAGTACTGGTCATAGTAGTGACAATATTGACAACAAATTCCTTATGGGTTCTTCTCATTGTCCAAGCTGTAGAGCAACTCACCAAGTTGTAAAGTTGTAACTTACCGTACTGGTCATAGTAGTGAGCTTGCAATTGTATGTGCATCATAATGCTTCCACAACAAATTCATCACAATCATTAATTGAGGGTGGGAATGTGCCTATCCCCCAAGTAGTTAATGAATTCAGCATTAGTCATGGTTAGGATGGTTTCCACCTAAGAAAGCTCACGGAAACTCTCTTTAATTTTAATCAGCATTAGTCATGGTTAGGATGGTTTCCATCTAAGAAAGCTCACGGAAACTCTCTTTAATTTTAATGCCGTAAAATTGACGGTTACCTTCATATCTAAATTCATGGACCATGGTTGTCGGGTGCCACCTACTCCAGAACCGAAACTCTTTTGGTTATTATGCCCCCAGCCAGTTAAGCTCTCAATACTTGACCATTTGATACTAATTGATGCTTATGGCACTATAATTGTTCCATTTTATTTTTCACTCTGCTGTGTTGCCCCATTCCATTTAAATACGTAGCTAAAACTTTAGTTTCATCAGGTTATAAACTAAACATTCAGCTACACACTCTTTATCTCTCTGTATCTTCACCTTCACATACCAATAATGTTTCCTATTTTCTTCTTGCTTTTACTTCTTCCCACTACTGCATATTCAGTTCAATTCCAAATTACTCAATTTGATGCCAATACTCCTGACATACTGTATCGGGGTGATGCAAAACCTTCTCAGGGACACGTTTCTATGAACGACGTTTTTGATTTCCGTGTTGGGTGGACTATCTATGCTAAGAAGGTGCCAATCTGGGACCTTGATACAGGAAAGCTCACTGACTTTAGTACTCGTTTCTCCTTTACTATCGACACTCATGGGCAGACCCTTGTTTTACACTGATGGGCTAGCATTCTTCCTGGCTCCTGTGGGGTTTGACATCCCACCAAATTCTGCTGGGGGAAATCTAGGCCTATTCAATCACACAACCACAGATTCACCTCCGTACCAAATTGTTTTTGTTGAGTTCGACTCTTTCACGAACCCAGAATGGGATCCTAACGTTACACATGTGGGGATTAAGAATAACTCGATTGGCTCTGCCAATTACACCGCTTGGAATGCCAGCTTCCATAGTGGAGATACTGCAGATGTATTGGATTATCTACAATGCCACTACTAAGAATTTGAGCGTCTCTTGGACCTACGAAACGACCTCAAATTCTCTTGAGAGTACTAGTCTTTCCTACCAAATTGATTTGATGAAGGCTTTTGCCTGAGTCGGTTCAAATTGGATTTTCAGCTGCTACTGGTCTTAACCCAGAGCAATATACACTTCAGTCATGGGAATTCAATTCTAGCTTGGATATAAAAGAAACAAGTGGAAAGAAAGTGAGAAAAATAAGCTTAATAGTGATCCTAACAGTTGTGGTAGTTGGGGTGATTGTTATAGCATCTGTAATGTTGTGGATATGTAAGGGAAAGAAAAAGGAAACAACAGAAATAGTAAATTTAACATCAATTAATGATGCCCTTGAGAGAGGAGCAGGACCGAGAAGGTTTTCTTATGGAGATCTTGTTTCAGCTACCAACAACTTCTCGAATGAGAGGAAGTTGGGGCAAGGAGGGTTTGGTGGCGTTTACAAGGGCTACTTAACTGATTTAGACATGCTAATTGCAGTGAAGAAAATCTCAAGGGGGTCTAGACAGGGAAGGAAAGAATACATAACTGAGGTGAAGATCTTTAGCCAGCTGAGGCATCGGAATCTTGTGCAACTCATAGGATGGTGTCATGACAAAGGTGAGTTCTTACTTGTCTACGAGTTTATGCCAAATGGTAGCCTTGATTCTCACCTCTTTGGAATGAGGAGTCCTCTCTCCTGGGTAGTGAGATACAAGATATCTCATTGGGTTGGCCTCTGCTTTGCTTCTATCTTCATGAAGAGTGGGAGCAATGTGTTGTGCACCGAGGATATTAAATCAAGTAATGTCATGCTAGATTCTAGTTTCAATGTCAAGCTTGGTGATTTTGGGTTAGCTCGGCTTATGGATCATGAGCTAGGTCCCCAAACAACTGGATTGGCTGGAACTTTTGGATACATGGCTCCAGAGTATATAAGCACAGGTCGGGCTAGTAAAGAATCAGATGTGTATAGCTTTGGAGTAGTTGCCTTAGAAATTGCTACTGGAAGAAGGTCAGTCGATCTTATGGGACCAAATTCCAACATGAGGTTGGTAGAGTGGATTTGGAATCTTTATGGAAGAGGAGATCTTCTTTTGGCTGTGGATGGGAAGCTGCAAACAAATTTTGACGAAAAACAGGTAGAGTGTTTGATGATCATTGGACTTTGGTGTGCTCACCCTGATCCAAATCTAAGGCCGTCCATAAGGCAAGCAATTCAAGTTCTTAAGTTTGAGGCCAAAAATTCCAATTCTTCCAACGCAAATGCCTACTTCCTATGTATCATGTACCTATACAACCATTAGTTAGCTCTAGTGAACCTTTATTAACTAATAGCCTTCAACAGGGTCGTTAAACATGTTCACCATCTTTGCTACTAAAATTGCTTGCCTTTGTTTATGTGTATTGACTATAGTTATCAAGTTGTATGCATGTATGACACAGTGTTCCAATCTAATCTGAAAGCCCAACCATGGTGTTCCTAAGCCCAAAAAATAAAGCTCATTGTTCAAAAGCTTCAGCTAACCCAATTTGAGTTTAAAAAACAAAAAAGCACGCAGCTAAAATGTTTTTGAGTTCTTAAGTATCATTTGAATTTCTTAAGTATCATTTGAATTTCTTTAATGTAACTTTCTTTCTCCTTTGCTTAGAGGGTTGTTCTAAGCTTCTATTTAAACTATGTGGTTGGAATGAATAAAATCATAGTATATTTTCAGAAAATTAGCCTTTGGTTTTGTTAAGAGAATGATTTCTTCTATTTTAACTCTTATCCCTTGTATGAACTTCCTTTGGGTGGCAAGTTTGGTTATGTATCTCTTTGGTGGATTCCATTGAGTGGTGAACTCATTAGCCCTATGATGTTTGGTCAATTTTGATGAGAGGATGGATAATATAGTAGTGAAGAGGGTTGTCGAACCACAGGGAGATTGGAATTCAAGAGACACTTTTAAAAGAGTAAAAGTAAAGAAAATAATGTTTTGAGGTTTGTAGAAAACTAATAATTAAGATTAAGAAAAATGCGATGGGTAAAAATGCATAGACTTCAGGTTCATCCACTTTATAAGAATACTATTAATTCAATTTTACCATGTGATAACTCAATTGATGGTTTCTCATCCCAAACTATCAATTGGAAGATTTGCAATAAATACTTTGTAAAATAATTCTAATATAAATTTCTCTAAAGATTGTCCATTGATTAAAGCATGAAATCAATAACTACACTAGAAAAATCATAAGACAACGATATACTCTCAAGCAATAACGCAGCAAACAATAATATCTAATGCAATTAAGGCTTTTGTATTTGATAAATTTAGGGTTCTTACATAACTATGAGAAAAACCTGACTGAACTTATGAAACGGTTCAAACCCTAAAAGTTTCAAATCAAAAATAATATAATAGATATGAACAATCAATAGAAGAAATTATAAACATTGAAAGACATTCATGGCATTAAAAGAATCAATAGTATCTTACAAAGGGGAATCCCCCTTAATCTAAGTTAAGGTTTTAGCCTTCCATGAAAAATATTAAACAAATATCTAAAGAAAACAACGGGGAAGAGAGAGGCTAAGAGAGACTAAGAGATGCTAAGAGCGGCTACTTAAATTTGACCTAATGAACCTTTAAATAGATCTAGAAGTCCTAATAAAACTAGAATTTTCGTAGGTTTAAAATCTCAGATTTTCAGGCTTTAATTGACCGCCACATTTGACCCCTTATGCATCCGAATTTGGAAATTCTCGTGAAATACAAAATTGTAGCCCTTTGAATCAGCTTTCCAGCCCAGCTTGAATCGCATCAATCTGGTATTTGAGCTGCAAGTTATGGCCCAAATACAAAGACGTATGCAAGCTAGAATCCTAATACGAATTGGACTGCGATTTTTCTTTGATTCCTTGTTCTATTTGGGCTCCAATTAAATTGGACTGACCTTCTTTTACTTCATTAAGACCTACAGACATAACAAACTAAGTTAACACTGTATGGGATCAATATAACTCACATAAATGTTAAATTTCATGCAATGCAATGAAATTAAAGAATTGTAAAACTTATGTGTAATTCAAAGTATCATGCATAATAATCTCATTAAATTCTCTCTAAAACATGGTAAATAAGTCATATTTCATGACTTATCATCCTGTATCCTTAGTATTATCCTTTAGGTGGTGTAATCCATATCCCTTAGAGTATTACTTAGGTGGTGAGCTTTCTATCATTTATTCTTGTGTTTATCTATCCATTTATATATCAAGTCATCCCTCATCTTTCCGGGTTGGTTTTGGGATTTTCATACTAATTCCGGTATCAATATATCACAATGTTGAAATGTGATTATAAAACTTTTCATTTCTTACTCACTAGCTTGATTACACAGTCGTGCTAGGTAATGACTATTTGAAAATATAGAATGAGAAACTTCAACATGGAAACATGGCCTTGGCACTAAAGTTAGATTGAAACATTGAAACTTAATGCTAGGAGGATTATGTAAGAGCTTTTAGTAGTTTATACTTAGAAATACATATAGGAACATATAAGGCCTAATTACTCTGAACCTTTTAGCTTGTGCCCAATGTGTGGACAAGTCTGATCTTTAGCCCAATAATGTTACTCTTTCTTCATCCTTCTTTTAAATTCTTCTTTATATATAGTTTTTTTTTTTTTTTTTTTTTTAATGACGGGGGAACTTCGCTAAAGCAGCCTTTTAGACCCATCCTTGGAGAATAAATCCTTGGTTACATGCACCAACCACATGGAAATTTTCTTACATGCCACAGGTTAAGTCAAAGTGCATCACCAAGTATCGAACCAAAGACACCCCAGTAAGGCATTGTGCCCATGTGGTCTTTATATATAGATGTTGAAAAGAGATCTTCATTAGTTATGGACACTAGTCACAGACCCACACGCTGCATGAGAAATTATATTAAGAATGAGTTATTTTAAGTAGAAGACTCACTTAGCCATATTTTAACACTTAATAAATTTCACTTAAGCAAAACCATAAGAATGAGAGAAAAAACATGTGATAGGGAATTAAGAAACACAACACCAAAATACCAAAACGCATCAACCCAAAGTAGAGCTATCAAAAACACAAAAACTCATAAACCAAGAACAAAGTTGCAAGAAATGATTTTAAAAAAAAAAAAAATCCATTAAAAGAAAGAAGAAGAGTAATCACCTTTTTTGTAGGCAGGACATGAACTGAATGGAAGAGAGATGTGTAAAGGACATAATACTAAAATTACAGGAAAAAAATGGAAAGAAGAAGAGTCAAAAGGGGACAGGAATGATTGGAGGAATTGTAATGATATGATGGGGAATAATGGGGAGAAGAAGAGTCACAGATTGAGAGGAATGGTTAGAGGAATTGTAATGGTAAGATGTGGAATAATGGGGACAAGAGGAGCCAAAAGCGAGTGGAATAGTTGGAAGTAGAGTAACCGTAAGTTGAGGAAGAAGAAGAGACAAAAATAAATGCGAGAAGAGATTGGAAAAAGATGACTGACATGAAACAACGAGGGGAGGGATTGGGAAAAAAATGGCTTAGACTAGTATTTGGGCTTCATTTCATTTCTGGATCTACTATTAACATTGAGTAGATTGAGGTGCAATTCATTTCAATTATTTATTTATTTTTCTGAACCTAACATGTTATGCTTTATTTTTAATATTGTGTGTTTGTTTTACATGCAATAGATGATTAAGGAGGTTGATATGGTCCTAGTCATCTAGTTTGTCTCCTTTAATTTTGTGTATACGTAACGGATTATTGACGTAGTCAATTTTTAATTGAGGTAGCATTTATAAATAGGATTTGACATGCAACAACCAACCCCTTAGACAAGATTTCTATTATTTACCGATGGACATGGAGGTGAAATCTAACTATTTCATGGATAATTCATAATAGAGACTTTAGAGAGAGAAAGCCTGGAATTTCAGGATAAGAGAGAAAAATGAGGAAATTAGAGAAAATTAGAGAAAAAGTCTTGAATTTCACTCACGACTTTTTTCCTCTCTTTTTTATTTTTAGGGAAGTTTCCTGCCAAGACTTAAATTAACTAAATAGAACACATAGACCAAAGACATTTTTTTTATTATTATTATAAACGACAGGACTTAATTCAATTGATAGGAATAAGAGTTATACAAAATTGGTGAGAAAAGGTGGGATGGTACCCAACCAAGTCTCTAAAGAGGAGATATTACAGGCATAAGCTGTCAATACCAAAGCCAAAGAATTACAACCGTTTGGGATTAAGGAAAATTCACAACACAAAAAAGGGAGGCTAGGCATTTAATTTCTAGCACAAGGTCATCACGGCAAGATTCTGATTCTAGCTATGCATCCTGGCATGCCGAGATTGCCAAACCATGACAACATTCAAGCTGTATCTCAATTATGCCTTGATCCAAACCTGCAGCCAAAGCACACCCAAAAGCCATCAACTACGCCTCCAGCCCATACACCATACATAGACCAGAAAAAAGCCTTCGAATAAGCCCAAAAAAAAAAATACTTGAAGGAAAGCTTGAGTAATTAAGCAAGCATTGAACAATAGGGTCATGGAGAAAACAATTTTGAGGGAACAATTAGTAAAGGGAGTAGGAAGCTCAGAAGAAAAAGAAAAAGTTTCAATGTAAAAAAAGATAGGGACAGAGGAGATAAAAGAGAGAAATAAATGCAATAAATGAGAGAGAGAGAGAGAGAGAGAGAGAGAGAGAGAGAGAGAGAAATAAAGTTATAAATTAGATTAGTTGATATTGAGGATAATAAATAATTGATTTATTTTTAACCCTTAGATCTATTGGAAATCAATGACTCAAAAAAAGTGTAACTCTTTTGAGCAATAACCGGGTGTAACTTGAACCCATCTCTATTTTTTATATATATTTTTTGGCATGTGAAACAAATATGGGTGATTCAAAAAAAAAAAAATATATATATATATATAGGTCCTATCGGGTTGATCTGATCCTCAACAAACCGGATAAGGATTATAGGGTTTGCAACCCTTCTAGGATAATTCTTTTTTCACTCGAACCCTAATATGACTTGAACTTGATTGGGTCAAACCCAAACCTGACCGGATCAATCCCGAACCCAATTGACCCATCCCGTTTTGAGTCTCATCATGTGGGGTAATGGGATACTATTTTTGTCCGGCATGATATGTGGCATCCGGATTCCGGAGCCCGGACGTGCCTTTTTGTTAGAAATTGCGCATGAATTATGATGCAGCCTGACAATTTGTATGCTAAAGTATCTAGTGTCCTACATAATGAGTAGGTATGGGCTCCTGCGTGGTATGATGCATTTTTTGAAACTCAAAAGCAGGCTTTATTAAGTGCACATTAGGTTCTCTTTTATGGCATCCCTCAAAATCAAGGCACTACACTATACTAGATCGATATCATCCAATGTATCAGAATCAAGCTTCCACAACAAAGGCAATTCCCAAGAATGTCTTCATTTCCTGGCTTACCAACAAGAAGCAAGCTCTCTACAAGGGTAGATTGGCAAATTGGATATATTCAACGAATCATTTGCTTTTAAACAAATATCATTTGTTTTCCAAATGCTAGCTCTTTTACTTGAAGGATTCGGAAGGAGTACTTGAAAAGATTTTCTAAATGGAGAGGTTATCGAGCTTGTTTGGGCAGATCAGACAACTATTGTAACTGCAAGAGGATTAGAAACTACTTTCAGAATAGAACTCTTTGTTGTAGTTTCCATATTCCGCTTTGTGTGTTTAATAGGAAGAGCATGTTATTTTATTGTGGCTGATTGCTAGTATGCAGATTTAGCAGCTTATGTTGTTTCTGCTTAAGCAAAAATATTTCAATACTTTGGAATGACTTAAAATCTTATTCAGCCCATATATATATATATATATATATATATATATATATATATATATATCCAGGACTCACTAATAAAGAGCATTATAAATCATAATGAAATTTCAAAATAAAAAAGAAACAATCCTGCTTACCATAGTTACTCACATCAAAAGATGTTTAATGATAAAAGCTAAAACAAAAAAATGCATATTGTACTTAAAAATCCCTCCGTAATATGTGGAGATCCAACTAGTAATCACCCAAGACATCACATACCCATGGACCTGTGATTCAGCAAGAGGTTCATAAATAGACTTGTTTCATAATTTAATGCATGTGTAACATAATTTACTCCATATTCACTCCAAAACAATGAATTTACTGCACATCTAATGCATCTTATAAATAAATACAAGCATAATCTATTAAGTGACTGCTGTGAAATCATTCAAGTCTAAATACATCACCTAGATACTCATAAAGAGGATGGACAGAATACCCAAAGTACATAAAAATACAGTAACAACAATGAGCTATTGAACAAGAGAACCCTACTCGATCAGCCAGCTGTATGCCTGAATTAGCAAAGTTATCACATTTTAGTTCCACCCATCTATCAAACATGTGTGCACCATTTGATTCCAACATCGCTCTCACGCGATAGCTTTATTAAGGGCTGTAAAAGGTAACAGCATTCACAAAATGAAGAGCTGTACCACCTCAGGTTCACTCTTTTGCCATGCATACCCTGACAATAAGATTAGCAGGGTCTCTAACACAAACATGCTCAGTAGAAACCCTGGGAGAGCTCCAATGTGAGTAGTACTGATTGCAACAGAAAGAAAGCAAAGAACCAACTTCTGTTTAAGATTTCTCAACCCTTACTCGGTGTTGATATGCTTTATGTCACTGCATTTTGAAATAAAACCATCCTTCCCTGAGTGCAATCCCAAGGCATGAGCAAACAGTCTCTTTGCAGCCCCCAAATGCTCCTTTTTCAAGCAGTCTTTATCAACCCCAATCCCACTACTTCCATTCCGAGATATGCTCACATTCGGGGATATCTTGTCAGTCTGCTTTTGGGGCGTTTTGCTTTTACTTAATGATGATCCGCTTGAATTTTGGTCGTTGCTTTTCCCTCTACCATCAGAATTCATATTTTGACCTGATGAGGAAATAGTCTGCTGAGACAGTTCCAAGGGTGACTGAGGCTCTACTTTATCCCCGCATTGAATATCCAATGCATCTGTTTGCCCACTATGCTCCTTGCAATCCCTAAGAGTAGCAACCTGATTGCATGGATTGATTCTTTGGCCTAGAGCATGTGCGATCATTCGACGGGCAACTGCGGGAACATTCCGTGGCTTCCGCTTGACAAGTTCATTACCGTCTCCCGAATCCACTGAAAATATTCGGTCACGAGCAGCCAAATAATCTGCTCTTCTCTCCTCAAGTGAATGTTGAAAAGACGGCATATTTGTCTTCAACACTGAAGCAAATGCAAAATGTTTAGGTCTCAGCATTTAGCCATTTAACAACTTTGCATATTCTGGAACAAAATAAATGGACTATAATATGAGACTTTATTAATTTGTTTAAGATGTAAAAAAAATTTTTATTAAAAAAATAAATAAAACAAAAGGAATCATGCCTCAAACTGTGAAATGGAAATGGTTCCCATGAAGATTTGGTTTCATTAACTATGGCTAGAAAGAGCATCAAACTGATTTTAGCTCATCACAGATTCCACAAAATGTTTGACCTCTCCTTTTTTTTATATTGAACTTGATGTTAAATAAAAGATGAAAAATTCCACTAGTTTATTATAAGGCTTCCTCGTTTACTTTCTCTATCTGCTACTTTGTTTTGCTAGGATGGTAAACAAGGATATGGAGGATACACTGTTACATTAAGTACAATTCAATTTACTGACATTATTTTGCCATGTCTACATACCCCAAGACTAAAAATGTGTGACTCCTCTTATTGAGCTCAGAAGTACGTAAGCAAAGGATCTAGAAAGAAGTATATGCCCTCTGAGACATCAATGACAAGCATTAAATTTAAGAAGAAGAAAAAAAGTTCCCTTTTTAGCTCCAACCATGAACCATATAGAGCCATCGAGCAGTTAAAAATAAATAAAAGTTACATTTTTCAACACCAAAGTGCAGTAGTTCCACGTTCCTCACAGCATAGTAAAAGGCATTATCCGAACTTCCAACTAAAATGATGAATGCCAATTGCAAAAATTTGACTATAGCTGAGGTATTTCACATACTCAAACAGTAAACCATCAGTGCTGCCAATTTAGTACTATTTATCACAACATTTTTTAATACCCCAATTCTTTTTAATCCAATATACATATTAGCATATACTTTATAAACTTGAGAATAATGTAACCCATATCACATTCTATTAAAATTATAGAGACTGGCTTAGTTTCAATAACCCGTATTATGTTTTCAAGAGGGCAGAAAAAGGTTACCTGGCACAGCTTCTGTTCTCCTCAACAATTGATGTGACATTATTGGAGATTGAGGCTCTTCATACTGCCACAAAATATCACTAACAAGGATGGAAGGTCTGCAAGTTAAATATGTAGGTTATTCAAAAAAGAGATTTAATGAGCACTGCAAGAGCCAAATAGCTAGATAATTTGCAATATCAATCAATGTTTTGGTTTCAGGCCACATGCTATAATTCACTAGTTAACTATAGTTAAAAAAAAAATCAAAATTCATAGGTTTTCCACAATTACTTGCAAGGACCAAACGTTGATGTCTCAAATGGCATGACCAGTTTGAGGTTATGATAATTTGTATACCTTTTAACACATTTTTCCTTTGTGAAAACAAAACAAATAATAATAACTTTTTCTTAGAAATAAAATTCAATAAAAGGCTACAAAAAGGGGGCACAACCCTAGTACACCCGTGCATACAGAGGAAAATCCCTAACAAAAATGAGAAGAAAAATGAAAAATAAATACAAAGATGACTAGCAAAAGTTCAAGGAATCCAATAACTCTAGAAAGTCCGTAGTACAAAAGGTGGTTGATGTCAAAGTCCACTCATAAAGGGTTTTTCTTTAAAAAAGTCCAATCATAAAGGGTCTTCAAAGAATAAGAACTTCAAATTAAGCAGTTCTACTCTTTTCCTTCATAACAACGAGTTCTTTCCCTCCAAAGACACCACATCAAGCATAAAGGAGCCGCTTTCCAAATCCTCCCAGTACCTCTCTAACCAAAGTGTCCTTTCCAACATGAGAGAAGTTCCATCGCAGTATAAGGCCTTACCAAATAGACACCAAACCAGCAAAAAACCAGTGACCACAGTTCTTAAGCCACCAAATGATGAAGGAAGAGATGAACCACACACTCTCCCCATCTTTTACACAAAAAGCACCAATCCATAATAATTACCCCTCGTTTCCTTAAATTATCCATGGTCAAGGTCTTCCCCAAAGTTACACACCACACAAAGAAAGCCACCCTTGGCAGTACACAAGCATTCCAAATGCTCCGCCATGGAAAATAACTTCCTCATCTCAAAACCTTGTAATCGGTTCAACTTGTAGACTGCTGCACACTGCTAATTTTCAACCTCCAACATAATCTATAGTGTGACCTTAACATCTTCCTATGAGAAAATCAACCGCTACTACAATAAGTTAATTCACAATCTCTTTACTATGGAACTGTATACTTTGGAAAGTGCAAAAACTGGTACAACACAAGTAAACAAGAAAGCCATTTTTTGGGGTGGTATAGCCTGCCAAATGAATTCGCAAAGAAACCCAATAACCTCCCCACCCCCTCTTTTTCTTTTGAAAACCAAATTAAGTTTTAACATCAAAATTTTGTTTCTTATACAATGACCATGTCATCCTTTCCTTCCCAACTCTTAAAATTTTGCAAAGTAACACAGGTCTAGAAATAAGATTGAAGACCCTAAAGAAGTGGAATCAAAAAGCATAAACAAAAATTTGGCCCAACCATCATGTCTCTTCCCTCCACCATGCAAATAAAACCTTCCACCTTATTAACCATGAAAATCAACACACAAAAAAACTTCCACCAACACCACCAATAAAGCTCAATAAGGGTATCTAAGTCGCCTTACAAAAAGACCATTAATACTGGCAGGTCCTAATTGGCATTTTGACACCCTTTGAGAGATAAAGACAGCACCCAATGAGAACAAAGGAGTGGAGAAACCAAATACCATAGACCTCTCGTAACTGGGCATTGCAACAAAATGCAATCCAAGGGCTCTCCATCTCTATTGCACATTATTCAACAACTAATCAAACTAAATAAGAAATTTTACATCAAATATATCAATCACACATTTTAGTTTTAAAGTAATAATTTTGCCTACATCACTTAGAAGTCGCTTTTCAAAAGTTAGTTTATGTGTAAGATAGCTGTTTTGGGTACTCACGCATTACAGAAAAGCAAGATTCAATGATTACAAAGAGAATCATATGCAAATATGATTGATACATAATTTTTTCCTTGTATTACTCATATACCATATGTAGCTCATTACATCAAGTATATCCAAAGTATATTTTCTTAAAAATAAATAAGTTTATATAAATGATTAATACATTATTTTTCCTAAATACTCTTATGTCATACATAACTCATTAAATCAAAACATATTTAAAATATATATTCCTATAAATCAGTTCATTCAATTTTTTCTCCTATTTGATGTAATTGCTGTTCTTCTCAGGTGCATATTTTGTGCACCTTGAGACTCTTTTTAATACAAATCTTATTACCTATCAAAAATAAATAAATAGATAAGTAAATGTATTTAATAGAAGATTTCTTTATTTTGTTTTTATTTTTATTTTTTTGTTGCATTTGGAGAATTAGCAATATAGACACTAATTTTTTTTTTAAATAAAAATAAAAAATTAAGAATTTTGTGGAGAATCAGCAATTTACCAATCCTAAAACTATTGGGACTAAGGCTTGGTTGTTGTTGCTGTTGTGGAGAATTAGCAATATAGATATGATATGTTATTTTTTAGATTAAAATGTTTTTTTGATATATTTATCTTAGCTCCCCCTAGAAAAAAAAATTTTGGCTCTGCCACGGCCCATTGGCTCCCTTTCCTTGTTTATAGAATCACCATAACCTTTGAGACATCCACTTAACTTTGCATCTCCACTACATTGTCTCAATTTAAAACTTCCTTCAACACTTATTAAGCATAAAACTTTAAGGCATCCACCTAAAAATGCGCAACTTGTTTGTTATCACAATGGGGAAATAAGCGTTGTGTTTATACCAATCACATGTATGATTTTGCACCACAAGATGATAAAGTTGATCTTTTAAGTCTAAATACTCATTGGGACCTATTTGATATACAATCTTAAAAGTGACATAGAGCATGAAAAATGAATAAATGATAGGTTTCTCAAGTGGTGAAGCATTCCATCTAAGCATCATTGAACCTAACATTACATTATCAAGCTACTAATCTTTGTGCAACTCAACTTAATGCCTTAAATCCCAACAACTTGAAGTCAACTACACATTCTACCGCAAGCTATACAAGAAGCTCGACAAAAAGACAGCTCAAATACCAACAAAACCTCAAAATCATGTTCAATTTTGATGTGGAATTGGTGATCTCTAGCTTATTTGCTTATGTATAGCTTTTTATAGCCTTGCTTTTTCTAGGTAGAACTATAATTTTTTGATAACATAGGAGAACTTCACTCCAAAAGTTGCATGTTGCAAAGTATACTGTACAACAATCATCACTGTTATCAAACTCCTACAGGCAACTGGCCTCACCCGCCAGAATCAATTGTCGGGTAATTCAAGGGCATTCACCCTTAACAAGCTGGGTAGAACTATAATTTAACCAACTTTAACCAAATAAGAAAATAAGCTTTCAACTAAAAGCTACATCCAAACACACTCTTAAAATTAGGAGTCTAGGGTGTTCTTATAATTGTAAGATTACTAGGTATGGGCTGTCGAACAGTCCGATGAGCCTTTTTTTGGTTAGTCATGTTATTGTGTCTTGCATTGTCATCTTCATTTGGTTTAAATTTTTTTTTTTTCTACTATACAGACTACAGATCATCCGTGTTCGTTTGGATGAGCAGTGGTTTGAAATTAAGCTGTTTATTCAGCTTATTTAGCTTCTGTAAAACTTTTAAAGCTTTACTTTTTCTATGTATAACTATACTTTTGCTCAACTTATTTTTTAAGCACAATAAGCCAATGAGAATAAGCTCTCCCAAACAAACACTTAAATAAATTGATGTAATGCTTTCAATTAAGAAGAACAAGTCTTATAAGATTTTCAGCAATTATGCTCTTGAGGTTTGTGTGATGCAATCCTTGTCTAAGGTTTAATCCCAAAGAAACTCTAGGTGTGATGCTTAGAAAAGCTACATGCCATTCCTAAATCTATAATTTTCTTCCTAGTTTTTGTAAATTTCCAGCAAATTTAATCAAATTCCAACAAATCCTAGACCTGATTTTTCTCAATTCTTTCACTATAATCCAAACTGTAAAATCACTAAATCACCTATTAGCTTCCAGTCGACCCAAGAATATCCAAATACTGCTCTCAAAGTTACCGCTCACAGGCGAGGAACAGCAACCCAAACTCTGAGCTTTTCTCATTGTTTCACCTCCAACCTCCAACCTCTATCCTTTCCCTTACCCCATCAAAAGCCCTAAATTTTGTAACTCTTACCTGCCTTTTCCCACCATAAACCCCTAACCCTTAGCTCCCCTCAAACCCTACAATAAGCCGCTGCCTTAGAAAATCCTGCAACTTTTAAATCTCATTTTCAATAGGCAAATCCATCAAGATTCTATCTTTGCAAACCCTAATCAATCTTTTAAGCCTTTAGACCTAAACCCTCACCTTTCCTACTGCTGTCCATCAAGTTTGATACAAGAGCTCTTTGTCCTACTTCCAACATTCCCTTTTCAACATTTAATCATACTCAATGCCATGTATTAAGGTCATCATGAGTTTCTTAACCACCAAACTCAAATTCTATTGCCCTCCAAGCATCTTTCAACTTAATAAATATCAATAAAGTTAAAGCTCATCTTTAAAAAAATTTAAAATGACATATCTTAGCCGATTGATGCCACCTTTAGCTTCTTACAAATGCATTCATTTTCTAGCTTTGAATTCCATATTTGAAGTTGCGATTGGATCTATTCATTAAAATGATCAATTCAATAAATTTATTATGTACCCACGGGCGTTATATTGATTTTGAATCAGATTTCGGATCAGTCTATATTGATTGACTGCCTCCATTATGTTGTTGCTAGCAAGTACCACTATTTTTGGTATTGGATCTTCCAAATGATTCACGTAGAAGGTCCAAACCCACTTTTTTCTAATCCTTTGATAAAAGGATTCATTCTCTTTATTAATGGAAGGTAGAACAAATCAATAGAAAAAATAGAAAAAAGTAAATCCCTTATGATAACTAGATCTTTTCTTGCCTTGACATTTATTTACTAAAAAATGTCCATTTAGCTTCACTCATTTTGTGTGTATGAGCACCCAATCACCACTCTGTTGTCATAATGTATGAATGCATTAGAACATGCAAAAGATATATCTAATTAAAGCAACATGATTGCATGGGGGGATCACCGACAGAAGTCGGGCCTGTTTCGCTGAGGAGTAGAGCTAACAGTGATAACCGACTGCCAAAAGACAGCCTACTCCGTTTAAGGATTACCTTTTTTAAATCAATAATCCCCCTTGTAGTCCAGCAGGACTCTGATTGAACCTCATACTCGTAAAGGAGGCGGGTCACCACACCTTCCAGGGGGCTACTAATCAAAAGATCCTACATAACCACCAACCTTTTCACCTCATGCTTAGGAGGTTTTTGAGCTTTTTAACCCCATGCCTAGGGTAAAGCAACATGATTGCATGAGAACACATTGGTGGAAAAATATCCCATCAAAAGGCCTTATTACGATTTTTCAAGAAAGGACAGCATGTAAGTGGAAAATTACAAGGTAATAATCGCAAGTATTCACGTACATTGATGTATCTGAGCATCTCTCCAAAACCAAGTGCCGATCATCGCCTTCACCAACAGATGTGTGGGAAAATCTAGCACAAATCAATCAATCAATGATCGATATTAACAAAATACCACTAGATCATATACCAAACAGGCAAAATTTGAAAAAAGAATACCCAAATATTTCTGCAAGGCGATGCAAGAGAAGACGGTTATATGCGTTCATTGGTTCCAACTCCAGGACACCATCTGAACTGCAAGACAACATTATTTTATTAGTATTCTCAATGAAAGCACAACCCAGAGTATGCTTCTCATAACTTCAGGGCAATAAATCCTAACCCATACAACAAGAAGCTATAGAGAGCAGATACAACAAAATTACACAACCAGTAAACAGATGCAACAAATTACCAACCAAGACTACAAGATTTTCTTTAGTCTCTACTCCCCCTCAATATGAGCAAAAGAACAGGAAAATTTTCATGAGAGAGAAAGAGGCCCTTCCTGGTTAATCAACTAGTGGTATAATGGTCAAAAACACACAAGGCAAGAGGTTTAAGGGCAAAATGATATATTGGTAAGTTATATAAGTCTACCTGGTATCATCCTGAAGGAAGCTGACCAAGGCCTCTTCAACTGAGAGAACAAGATGCTTGGAAGGAAGATTGTCCTTGACGAGGAAAGCCAATTCCTCAACCTGCATGTTGGTGATACACAAATTAATACAGAATGAGAAAGAAAAAATAAATAAATAAAAAAGGAAAAATCCATTCTAGATTTTTTAAATTAAAAAAAAAAAAAAATTATTTCAAGACCAAAAAAGGAGGGGGGAAATCCCTTCTAGATGAGAGGAATAAATGCATAAGAATGATAAACTACAATTAAAATCAAAAACATTTTAAATGTGTTAAATCACTTAGTTAGAACAAGTCCAATGTCAAACAAATTATTAACTCGAACAGCCAAGGGAGTTACAAATTGGAATCCCACTTGTTGTGAGGCAAGTTCAAGATTGGGAGTTGGAATCAGTTAACTCTCTTTTCAATTTGTGACATTCTTTTTTTATAAGCAATTAATTTTATTCAAAAGGAAAAGGTATCGTCACATATATAAGATGTGAAACAACCCCTTTCCAAAGATTGCAAGCACAAAGAAAAAAATAAAAAATAAAAAATCTATATAATCAACAAATGAAAACAAACGGATGCTACCCAAAGGCAGTCATCCAATCATACAAGGACCTCAAAAGAAACTCTTTGATTGCTCAACACCATAAAAAATCCTCATGTTTCTTTTGAACCAAAAGAGTCCACATTGTTATAAAGGTATGGCTTTCCAAACCTTAGCAACCCTATAGCCTAGGAATCGTCCTTGCCAAAATTCCAAGAGCTCAATCACAAAATATTGGCATCACCGAAATTACCTCCAAACATTGCAAGAAGAAAAAGACAAATATCTGTTGCAAACAAGCAATGAAGCAACAAGTGTTCAATAGATTCTCTGCTCCTTTTACACATACAACACCAAACAACTATCAATAAGTGTCTTTTGCGGAGATTATCTTGTCAAAAGTTTCCCTAAAGCTGTTGTCCACATAAAAAATACCACCTTCCGTGGCACCCTAGCACCCCAAATGCTCTTCAATGGAAAATAGTGGCCTGCGGAATCCCTAAGGGCATTGGAATATGGAGTAACCTCAAATATCCCACTCTCTGTTGACATCCACATTCCACAAAAGCTCAATCTCCACCATGAGATGAAAGTATATTCTATTAAGATACAAAGTGGAATGAAAGACAAGGCTAGTTGGAAGCAGAACATGCATGTTAATTTAACTGTTCAATCCTATTATGCGGCTTTGAGAGGGATAATGTACAGCTTTTCCTTAGAAAGCTATTTGGAGTGAAGGCACCTTCAAAAGTGGCATGTTTTGCATGGACAACAACTTTGGGTAAAACCTTTACAATTGATGTTCTTATTAAACATGGGATGATAGTGGTGGGCTGGTGTGTTATGCACAAACATAACGGTGAGACCACAAATCAATTGTTATTACATTGCTCATTCGCTAGACAGTATGGGCTTTCATATTTGTGCTGTTCAGAGTCAATTGGGTGAAGACAAAGTCAGTTGAGGAGCTACTGCATTGCTGGAGAAGGAAATCTAAGTATTTAAAGCTAGAGTTTGGAATGATGTTCCATTACACATCATGTCGACTCTATGGAAGGAATGAAATAGGCAGATGTTTGAGGGGGAATAAGTATCAATTTTGAAGATCAAATCAATGTTTGTCAGAATTTTTGTTTTATTGAGTGTCATTAGATGAAAGTTGACCTTTTTGCATTGTATACTTTTTGTACTCATTGCATATGTGAGTGATCATGAGTGGACACGGGACAGTTCACAGTTCACAGTTGAGTATATAGCTACTATACGCATATTCACCTGTTAAAATATAATAAATAAAACTTCATATACTCACTTCATACTCAATTAAACTCCACAGAGTCTAATAACCTACTACATTAAGTTAATTATGACCATAGCCTTTCAACGTAGAGCTCAATTGCCAAATCATAAACAACCATTCTATATTGCCTCATCTTGAGGCAACAAATGCACTTATTTCTCATTTCTCAACATCTCCAAAAATTGATTCTTCACTACCAAACATGGCTGCTGATCTTCAGCTAACAAAATTTCAAACTTTTTATTTCTCTTTTGCTGCTATCATCCATTTCAAATTGACAAATCCAATGAATATCCCAAAAGAAAATTCCATTTATGTTCTTTTTCTTTTTTCTTTTTTGTTAATGACAAACCATAACATGAAACAGGAAAATTAAAAGGCTGAAAAATAAACGATCGATAACCTAGGAGTCAGCACCTAGGCCTGCTTGGAGTTGGCACAAAACCTAGGTTGGGTTGGAACATCAGGACAATCTCAATAGAAATTTTATTCATCAAAATAATCCCCATATCAAGGAGTACAACACTTTTCTTATATAGAAATGCTAAACCCTAATTCTAACTAACATAGTAACCCCTAATTCTAATTGACTTGGGAAAACCCAATATTGAATTACAAAAATAACCTTGACTCTAACAAAATAAAACGTTAATACTCTAATTAAATAATAGGACTTAAACTAAAAAATACAATTGACTTGAGAAATTAAATAATACTAAATTTTAAAAAAAAAAAAAAATTATCTTTTTGAGCCTCCTGCATCAATTACTGCTATTTTTTGTTTTCTTATGAAAAATATTTCTAATTGGGGTTAACAACTAAAAATTAAAACAGACAAAACCCATCAAAAAAAAATTTACAAAATCAGGAATTTTGAAACTAGAAAAACAGTCACCATAAGACCCAACTCGAGAATTAGCAATACAATTCATTAAAAATAAATAAATTGTAATTAATTCAAACAAAAGCAATAGAGCATTTAAACAATTATGAAAAATCAGACCATAGAAATCGACAGAGAGAGAGAGAGAGAGAGAGAGAGAGTACCATAGCGAATTGGGTCATGCTCATGTTGAAGCAGTGGAACAAAACTCAAAATAAGAATTTCTGCGAAAGCGTGATACGACGCCGTTGTATGACCGGGACACACACCCAGAGAGAGAGAGAGAGAGAGTTGATTGAAGGTCTACAAAGATTCTGAGATGTTACAAACGCAAACACAAACACAAACACAGGTTAATAAATAAGATTACCTTTTGTCTCTCTCTATCTCTGTGTTTGTTTCCTTTTTTCTCTTTCTTTTAACAGAACAGCTTTAAAATTCTACACTTTATTTTTAACTAGAATGTGCCGAGCAATGCACAGGATTTTTATTTATATAAATTTTAAATCGTAAACAAAAAATAAAAATTATAGCATTTATATGAAAAAAAATAACTAAATTAATGTAAATAAGGATAAAGAAGTTGTATTAGGTGTTATACTTAAATACTATGTCTTTTTTTATTTTTATTTTTTTTCAACAAAAAAAAGCTTTTTTATCTTTATCAACAAAGTTTTTATCTAAAAAAAAAAAAAAAAAAGTTAAAAATACAGTTACCAACATGAAAAGTTATATATATTGTTATGTTAGCTTTGTGTGTATATGTGGAGCTGGTATCCTATATGTCCGATGCATGCAGCATCTCTCTCACAAGCAAGTGGGATCCGCATGTATGTCCGATGTATACAGCATCTCTCTCACAAGCAAGTGGGATCCGCACACTCTGCTTGTGAGAGAGATGTTGTATACATCGAACATATAAGATACTTTTTCGTATATGTGTGCATGTGTTTCCTTTATTAATTAAAGTTTTGTTTTGTCCCCTGGATTGCAATTATGTGACATATATATCATGCAAGTAACCATGAAAGTAATAGTATATAATAGTATTATAAGAAAAAACATAAACAAATTGCATTTAAATTCTGTGATAATAGAGACGAAAGGAATATGATTATTTGTGACATACAAAGAAAAACAGAATAATACACCCATTATGGGTCTCACATACTATCTCCATAAACAACATATAAAATTTCTTTCAGATGCTAAGTCAAATTATTTAAGTTTTTAAAGCAACCAAATTTACATACAAAATCATAATTCATTTATAACTTAGTTTTTTATTTATCAATATAAAAGAGAAGAAAATAATAGGATCCAAAATCCAATTAAATAAAATTGACTCAAGTGCATATTTTTGCCCATCAAGGTAAATACAAAAAAAGGGGGGCAAAACCTTAAACCAATAAAATATTATAGGTTGTTAAAAAGAAAGAAGTAATAAAAATAGGCAAAGTCATTTCTTTATTAGTAAAATTGAAGTTCTTTTACTCCTTCATCGAGAAAGCGAGAAGGGTCAAAAAATGAAAGAAAGCAAGCATCCTTTACAGATATAAATGCTAACAAAATAGATTAAAAGTGTTTTTTAATCATGATTATTGGAAAAAGGTGTGACAGATTCCAAAAACTATATATAAGTATATTAATAATAATAATAATAACAATGATAAGAAGAAGAAGAAGAAGAAGAAGAAGATAAAGTAGCAGTAGCAGCAGCATACTGTTTGATGATGGTGAGAGTGGCAGTAAAGATGGAGGCTCACAACGAAAAAACATAAGCACCGCTCAATACAACTATTTTTCATCATTGGGCAATATATAAGTATATTAGGTGTTACATAAAAGTGAAATTTGATATATATCTACAATTCTAATATTTCAATACCAAAATATAAAAGAAATAGAGATTATTCCAAGAATAAAACATATAGAAGTTAACAAACCAAAATATAAAAGCTGAAATATTTCCATACCTCTCTGAAAAAGAAGGGAAAACAAATGTTAGGTCAAGGTTTCAAATTGTATTTATAAAGAAGCTGTATTAGGTGTTATACTCAAATACTATGTCTTTTTTTTTTTTTTAATCTTTATCAACAAAAGCTTTATCTTTATTATTAATAAAAACTGAAGAAAAAAAAAAAAGACAGCAGTTTATAGATGAAGGAAAAAAATAAAATAAAATAACACAGCAGTTTATAGATGAAGAAGCTATATTAGGTGTTATACTCAAATAAATTTTTTTTTTTTTTTCTTTTTAATCTTTATCAACGTAAAAGAATTAGCACTTGTCATTTGTTGGAGTGAGACAAAAAAAAAAAAGAACACGGCAGTTTTTTATCTTTAAAAAAAAAGGGCAAATGAATTAACGTAAAAAGCTAAAAAAAGCTTTATCCAGTTTTTTATCTTTATCAACAAAAGATTTATTAGAAATTATCACTAGAAAAAAAAAAAAAAAAAAAAAAAAAAAAAAAAAAAAAAAAAGGATGGATGAATTAACGTAGAAAGCTGAAAAAATATTATCAGCAAAAGATTTTTACAATTAACGTAAAGAAAAAACTGCCGTGTACATAAATTTCTTTCCCCCCAAAATGCTTAGTGTTTGACGTTAATTCAGTGTTTGTTTCGTACGTAAATTTTTTTCCCAAAAAAAAAAAAAAAAATTAACTTTTTAATTTTTTATCTTTTCCAAAGTAATCCATTCCATGGCTTATTCTCTTTTCCAACAATTCATTCATGTATACAACATCCATCTTTTAAAAGTTTCAAGGTTATTTTGGTTATTTTAGAGGTTTCCGTGTTATTTTAGTTATTTTAGAAGTTTCAGTGTTATTTTAGTCATTTTAGAGGTTTCAAAGTTATTTTGGAGATTTCTGGTTATTTTTGTATTTTTGGTGGTTTCTGGGGGTATTTTAGGCATTTTATGAGTTTCGGGGGGTATTTGGATCATTTTGGTGTTTTCAAGGTGTTTTGATCATTTTGGTATTTTCAAGGTATTTTGGAGCTTCCGGGATTATTTTGATCATTTTAGAGGTTTTGGGGTTATTTAGGTTATTTTTTAGGTTTCGGGGATATTTGGTCATTTTGGTGTTTCCAATGTATTTTGGTCATTTTAATATGTCCAAGTATTTTTGTCATTTTTTAAGTTCTGAGGTTATTTTGATCATTTTAAAGTTTTTGGGGTTATTTTCGTCATTTTGATGTTTCTGATGTATTTTGGTCATTTTAATATGTCCGGGTATTTTTGTCATTTTTTAAGTTCTGAGGTTATTTTGATTATTTTGGAGTTTCCGGGGTTATTTTCGTCATTTTAAGGGTTTGGTGTTATTTTGGTCATTATGGTGTTTCCGGGATTATTTTGGTCATTTTGGAGCTTTCAGGGTTATTTTGGTCATTTTTGGGGTTCGAAGAGTATTTTTGGTCATTGTGGTATTTTCTAGGTTATTTTGATTATATTGGAATTTTCGGGGTTTTTTTGTTCATTTTGGTATTTTCAGTGTATTTTGGTCATTTTGATATTTCCGGGGTATTTGAATCATTTTGAAGGTTTCGGGGTTATTTTGATCATTTTAAAGGTTTCCGGGTTATTTTGATTATTTTGGAGATTTTTTAGATCATTTTGGTTATTTTAGAGGTTTCTGGGTTATTTTGGTCATTTTGGAATTTTCAGGGTTATTTTGATAATTTTGGTGTTTTCAGTGTATTTTGGTCATTTTGATATTTTCGGGGTATTTTGGTCATTTTTTTAGATTTTGGGGTTATTTTGATCATTTTTTAGATTTTTGAAGTTATTTTGGTCATTTTTTACATTTTTGAAGTTATTTTGGTCATTTTGGTGTTTTCAATGGTATTTTGGTCATTTTGATATTTTCGGGGGTGTTTTGGTCATTTTAGTGTTTCCAAGATATTTTGGAGGTTTTGAAGTTATTTTGGTAATTTTGTGGTTGATGAGCTAGTATACTCAATATTTTCCGGAAATCGGTTTATTTTTTCCGTAAACCATTTTATGGTTGAAGAGAGCAAAATTTTACGGTCAAAGTGAGTTATTTTTCGTTGATCAAATTTTCAGGTGTGGCCAAACACATGAACATGATTTATTCTCCAGAAAATTATTTTACGGCAAAACAAACACACTATTAACTTTTCTTTTTTTTGATGTAAAAACGAAATAACTTTTGTTGCCGTGTTGTGCTTTGTTTTGTTTGTATATATGTTTTTTTTGGCTAACATTTTGTTTGTATACTTTTTATTATTTTAGTAAAATTAACTACTAATTAGTTATTCCTAGCAAAAAATTAAAAAAATCCAGGGATGATGCGTATTTTGAGAGAGACAAAGAGGGAGACAAAAACAAAAAAACCTAGGATTGGGTGGCTAACACTTAATCCTTTATCTCAAATAGTCAAATGTTAAGCCCTTCAAAAAGCTCAAGAATGTGAATCTAAAAAAATAGATATTGCTTCCTTAGAGCGTTTAGTATTGTTTAATAGCTTATTCCACTAATAAATTAATAGGACATGTAAATCCATTTGATGTTTGCTATAGAATTGGAGGATTTTTTTATTTTTTTTTTAATTGTTATATCAAGTGCACCCTGCTTCGGAAAATTTCCTGGCTCTACCACTCCATATTATAAAAGAGACAATATATACATAGGGTAAAAGAGATAATATATATGTAGGGTGAATCATGAAAGAGACAACTATTAATATGTAAGTCTCCAGCTTGATTGAAATGGAGAAGCCTTTTATACTCGGAGGAAGTCTTTCTTCTTCATCCATACTTTGGGAAACACGACCAAGAGTATTAATGTTAACAACTTAAATTAATAAGAGTTGATATTTATTTTTTTGCAACAATATTGTCCCTAATACAATCTGACTTATTTCATAGGTAGAGTTTTATAATGCCAAAACATTATAGAAAATTCAACTTAGGGGACCTGAATCATGCATGTCGTTCTTGGATTAGAGATCCGCTTCCAACTTTTGTGCTTGGATGCACTCGCTTTAAATCCTGCAAATAATATAACATTGTGGTATATCAATATAAATAATATAACACGTCCCGTTAATGGGTACATGTAATATTAATGTATCGCAATTAGAAAGAGTTGGCCTAGTGATTCTTATGGTCTCATGAGATCTATGAGATCATGGATTTGAATTCTCGAACCAGTATTTTAAGGTAACACCAAAGGGATTTCTCCCTATAATATCTAGTATATGTGGAATGGGAGACTACATACCCAAAAGAATAATTAAGAATTTGAAGAACTTTAAACATCCTTCTTTGTCAAAAAAAATAAAAATATATCAATGTATCGCTCACATATATGTGAGTTCTACGTGTATAGATTTTACATATATGCATAGAAAATTTTCATAATATCTTTATGTATTTTTTAGTATACGATACTCTCAGTATGTTTATAACCACATATATTCAAATGTATATTTTCAAATGTTTTAAACTCCATTGATCCCATAAATAAAACGTTAAAATTAAAATACTAAAAATAAAATAACGAGAGAAAGAGAGAAGATAAAAGGGTATTACTGTGCATATTCGATGTTGATTTTGACATTAGGAAATTTTGAGATGTCGTTAAAGGCTTTGGTTGACATGGCCATTGCTGCCGGACATGGATTCCCTCGACAATGATCAACCACTTTAACGATTATGACTCCACCCTTGCACGGTCGATTTGGGCCACTGATGCACCGGAGCTGGTATCTTCGATCACATGCCGCTCCATTGTCCCATAACCCATCACTAACTGCAGCAAAAAATCCATCTGAAGGGAACTGCCCCTGGTCGTTACCATGGCATTGCGTTGCTTCATCAACAAAAAAGTAAATGAAATAAGAAGAGGAAAAGAAGCAGCCAATTTGGACAATTAATACAAAGCTCTTGACGATCCTTATATGTTTCTATTATCAATAGAGATGAGGGTCTTAATTGTCTTACTTACGCAAGTAAGGAGGACCATAAGACGTGGCCGACCCAACATCCCCAAGAGCTCCAAGAATATCAAAGCAAAAGAAAAGTAGAAGCACCGTTGTCAAGAATGACTGCATTTTGTTCTTCAGCGTTTCTTTCCTTGCATTGCATCATTATTTATCAACTCTTATCTCTTCTGACAGGATTCTCAAACGTTACATTCTGTTGCAAAAAAAGTAGACGTTATATATGAATTCCAGCGTTTTAAAAAGGCTTACCACTCAGGTTTGCGAATAAAAAGGTTTACAACTTCTTAATCAGGTTAATAGTGGTTTTTATATATTATAAATTATACCTTTTGTTTTTTTGAGATTATAAATTATACCTTCTAATTTTTTTTTTTAAAAAAAATTCATTTTAGTTTTTTACTTTTAATATATTCTCAATTTAGTTTGCCTGTTTAGTTTCCATATGGGAGAGAAAGACTACATTGAAAAAA
Source organism: Fagus sylvatica (assembly GCA_907173295.1). Taxonomy (NCBI): domain Eukaryota; kingdom Viridiplantae; phylum Streptophyta; class Magnoliopsida; order Fagales; family Fagaceae; genus Fagus; species Fagus sylvatica. Next base: position 32,550,661 of record OU015770.1, read on the forward strand.
GAATTGGATATTATATACATTTATAATTTATCCATTTTTATAGGATGATGTAAATATATACATCCAAACACGGGAAAGAGATAATCATTTCTTTTCTCTCTCCTTCCCTCTCATTTTCCTCCAAATTTCCAAACACATCATTAGATTTATAATATTTAATATAAACCATCATGAATCCGATCCATTAATATAAATGGATAATTTCCTACTATTTGGCCCAAATTAATAACTCTTGTTTTGTTAATTTAAAGTAAAATACAAAGAAAAAATATCATTTTTTAATTTAAAGAAAAATGCTAGTTTCTTTCGCTACCAAGATTTGAACCCAGAATGCCTTTTCAAAGAGCCAAAACCAATAATTAGCAAAGCCACAACAAATTTTTGCGGTTTAGAAAATAAATTAAAAACATTTATCAACCAAAAATCCAAACCAAAGTAATCAACCCATCTCAAAAATAAGTATATCCAAGACCTAAAAAGAGTATTCTTCCACTGCTAGAGAGTATAAAGCATTTCTAATTGAATTTTCACTTATTTAATCTACTAAATATGATGTATTTTTCAGATCATAAATTTCGATCTTTTATCATGTGGTTTTATCTTGTGGTTCAGCATCTAATCGATAATATAGTTGAGATCGGCCTAAGGGGATTAAGAAAAAATGTTTTTTTTTTTTTTTTAATAATTCGATAGTTGGAGAATGAGGGATTTGAAGTTATAAACTTTAATTCTCCTCATAAAAGAGAATATCCAATATTAATTGAGCTACAAGGCTCTTGGGTCTTAACTAAAAGGATGTTGATAGAAGAACAAAATGGAAAAGTCATTTAGTGTGAGGTCTTTCAAAATCATCACCAAAATTAAGATTTAACTATCTTTACTATATAATTGTACTAATTTTTTAAAATCTTCAAAATTTCTCTTCAAGTACTAGTAATTAATCCATAAAACAATTTTGTGATTGAAATTGAAAATTACTATACAAAGCATTTGATTATAGGAGTGGCAATTCGTGTCAGCGGATCGTGTTTGTGTTGTATCGAGACAAGGGTATTCGACTACATGAGTTAACCCCTAACCCAACTCATTGTGTCAAAACCCCTCAATCCTAAAACAACTCATTTATTAAGTGAGTCACGCAACACAATCCACATAGCTCGCTTAATTTACAAGTTGTGTTAGGTTGACAAAGGCATGAGTCATTCAACTCGTTTAATAAACATGTATTAGGTTAACACGGAGACGACCCATTTTAACCCATTTAAAAAAATGACCCAAAATGAAGACTTTATTAATTTTACCATTAAAATTATATTAATTACTCAATTCTATATTTAAAATTCAAATTTATATTAAATAAAATAACATTTATTTGTATGAATCGGATCATTTTAGGTTGATTATGGATTAAGTAAATCAACATGGAATTAACCCACTTATTAATCGTGTCAAAACAAGTCAATCCATTTTGACACAAACCCATTTACAATAACACTAATCCGCAAAAATTCGCGTCATATTCATATCAGAGAATCATGTAAAACATTTTTTATTGCCACCCGAAGATCAGATTGATTGAGGTTGCTCCTTGTTGATTAAGAGAAAGAGCGGATAGATGGACCTAGAGAGAATGAGCTTCAAGTTTGGATTTTATCTTTGTAAAATTATTCATTAATCCTACTATTGCATAAGATGGCAGGGATTAAATTGGTCCAAAACTTTGGGAAGATGCTAAGTGATAATGTCCAAAATAAGGTAGGAACCTTTTTTTTTTGGATAAGCATAAGGTTGGTAACCAGGTAGGTTAAAGATTACCCGCATATATATATAAGGTAGGTTAAAGATTACCCGCATATATATATATATATATATATATATATGGAAAAACACATACACAAAACAAGTCCTTTAGTCTTATCTTTCTCCCCAAACGTGTATCTGTAACAAAACGTGTATAATACTATTGGTTCACAGGTTAACATGCACCTAATAAACTGTTGCACCCAAATAGAGATTTCTATTTTGTAGTCAAAATAATACTAGGTACATGTTTCGGGCCATAATCAAACAAAGTTTGTGAAATAATGAATTATACAATACACTTTTCAATCATCACAAAGCAAGTGTTATTAAATCATTGCCCAACTAAAAAGCTTCAAGAACACATAGCCTTCTCCAGTACTTCCTGCAATTGGCCACTCTTGAATGCATCTGCAGAAAAAATATTTCATTAACAGAATTGCACAAATATTCACAATGTAACAAAACATACACTATCTTTTAATATCAAATAGATTTATAAACAGAAGGGGCAGACATGTTCGAAGTTTTGCTTGAATTTATTGTGCCAAATTAATTTAAATTTCCGTTCATACTGGAAAGGTGAATAGCACTGCATGTATAGGGTAGAAAGGTACGTTAACTTTTAATAGTATGCGTGTGAGTGCACGTGCCGGTGAATACCATTGCAAGTAAAGGGTAAAAAAAGTATTTTAATTTTAAATAGTAAGTGTGTGCGCTGTGTATTATATATTACTAAGCTGCTACTAAAGCTACTCCAAGTATAAACTGCTTGAAAAGTGAAAGGAAGAAAAAGAATTGCAGTAAGAACATAGTTGGAACTAAACAAATACTTGATGAGGTTTGACAGAACCAATCTACTGATGACACGGCTAGGCATCCCGAGGACATGGAAACCACAGCCACCTGCAGATAAAACTCTCTCATGCCAGAATAACTAGAACCTTCAAACATTAGCACATAGTGTCATTATGAGAATCTAGGTCTACACACTGCAAAACTCAGCTGATATATTTGTAAGAGAAGATTAAGCCTTGATTCCTTGATAGCTTTATAGACATCACCAAAGTACCATCACTAGCACCTATTCAACTCCAAAAGCCTTGCTCTGCACCAATTTGAAGGAATTCATACATTTCAGGCCAAAAAGTTGATCCATACAGGTTTCTAAGCCAACGACCTAATCTGAGGCCGTGAGGTCACAAGTAAGTAACAGACATTATTTATTTTCTATTTCTGGGCATATCTCAAACTTTTGAACAAGGTGTAAAATTTTATTACATTTTATTTGGACAAGTGAATTCCCATGTTAACCTGTTGATTTAGAGATGTGTCACTATTACTGTCCTGCCTGTTTGACCACCCAAATTGTTTTTTTAGCATATGACATATTTCAGCTCTATTTTTTTATGGGAAAGTTACAAATCCACCCAATAGGTGTTAACTCACAACGTCACCCTCCCTCCATGCTTGTGGGAGAAGGAAATGCCATTTAAGTCAATGCTCATTGGCATGCATTTTTTTATAGATTGCACTGTGCCTACAACACCGCATCAAAAATTTAGGTTGTAAGAAATTAATTTATGGCCTGCTATAACAACAATCCTGTGTACACATGACTGAGTCTCATGCCATGATTTCTAAAACCAAGCATAATCAATGAACCCGATCAATTATGTTACAAAAAAATTAAAGAAAAACAAACAGTTTTTTTGTACTTTCTCATCTCTTTAGACCAGTTTAAAATGACTCATTAGGATCAAAAAACACTTGGGAATAATCTTACTAAAGCAAGAACTGGCATCAACTCTATATATGTCAGATACCTAGGACATTGGTATGTCAGGAACTGGGGTTGCAGGTCTACTACAGACTCTAGAAGCCCTTTGCCATAGTGCATCAAACAAAGATTAGGCAGTCACACAACTAGATTAGTCAAAGCATAAAAATGCCTGGAGACAGAAATCACTTGATTGATGACTGAACAGTTCAAAGGCTATGAAAATATAGAGAGCCTGCCTATCAAGCCCAAGCAAACATGGTGCAATAAACCCTTAACCTTAGTCCCTACTACTTGGGGTTGGCTGTTTGGATTCCTGTTTGTCATTCAGTTGAATCTCTCCCCCCACCCCCTCCCCCTTCCCCCTCTCTCTTTATCTAATAATTAAAATTAATATTTTGAGAAAGACAAACAGACCTCACTAAAGTGGATGAGAAGTATACCAAATTTTATAAGAGAAATAATTTCTAAAGAAAAAATGAAAAACCAGATTTTATAGTAAAGGATTTCAAAAGAAAAATGAAAAAGATTGAATGGAGGCTTTAAGAGAAGATTGGCTAAAAAGGAGAATAGATTCAATCTCATACACAGAGTTCTCAAAACCATGACTACAACCTTCTTTCCAAGTAGTCTTCATGAATCAGAAGGGAGCTGTTCTCCCTCCAAACAGCTCTTTTTGTCTCCAAATTTTACACGCCAATTGACAAATGCATCCAACACCGTGTGATGAATTTACACAAGTTATAACCTTTGCCTTTCATGTTTCCCAAAATAAAACACTTGCCCCATACTGACACATACGAGGATTGGAGCAACCATTGCTCCAGATGAAAATCAGCAGCAAAAGAAATATCACAAACTTTCTCTACGAGAAATTATACATAAACGTGCCTCCATATAAGAGTCCTTAAACAGCTAGTATCCCCCCCCCCCCTGGGGGCGGCAGGTGCAGGGCCCTGGTTTCTTTCTTTTTTAAATTTGGTCAGTTATACATGCATCAAGTGCTTTTTTAAATTTATTGATAAAATTTTCTATTCTCTTAATTGACATTCTAGATCACTAAGCTAGCTGAGCTAACCACCATAATTTGCTTATCATCAATGTAGAAACCAAGTTTGATCTGCAACACAACTAGGGCCGGTTTAGGTCCTGTTTTTAAAAATATTTTTCGTTTCAGTAGCACCACCCAAGGTGCAATCCACCAGAGAAGAAAGCTAGCAAAGAGAGCAGTTGGAGCTATACAGAATTTTAGAATATCTATGTACTTTATTAATATATAAATATGTTATGGTGGGATTTATAAAATAGAACTACTTTGTTTTAGAGTAGAAACCTTTGGGATCTTAAGTAAAGGTGTATTGCTTGTTTTTCCATCAGCATGTTAATGCATGGAGTGCAGCCAAAATTAATATTGATAGATTTTATCTTGATTTTATTTTTAAATTTAATTTCATTGATTATATTGGTTCTTTCTTTATTTGTTGTAACCCAAGAAGCTTTACTTAGATGCTCCAGAAAAACATTGTGGGAGATGTTGAATTTGATAAATAATATGGAGTTGAGATTATTTCTCTCTAGCTTAATTGACATACTAGATCACTTAGGTGGTGAAGCCTAGGGTTGTTTTGCTTTCCTTTTTGTTACTTACTTTTGCATCCCCTTGGTATCAAAGCATAACCTCGATCCAGTCCACAAAATCCAATTC
>OU015770.1:32556045-32753545 GCA_907173295.1 Fagus sylvatica
CAACATATAAAATTTCTTTCAGATGCTAAGTCAAATTATTTAAGTTTTTAAAGCAACCAAATTAACATACAAAATCATAATTCATTTATAACTTAGTCTTTTTATTTATCAATATAAAAGAGAATAAAATAATAGAAAATAATAGGATCCAAAATCCAATTAAATAAAATTGACTCAAGTACATATTTTTGCCCATCAAGGTAAATACAAAAAAAGGGGGGCCAAAACCTTAAACCAATAAAATATTATAGGTTGTTAAAAAGAAAGAAGTAATAAAAATAGGCAAAGTCATTTCTTTATTAGTAAAATTGAAGTTCTTTTACTCCTTCATCGAGAAAGCGAGAAGGGTCAAAAAATGAAAGAAAGCAAGCATCCTTTACAGATATAAATGCTAACAAAATAGATTAAAAGTGTTTTTTAATCATGATTATTGGAAAAAGGTGTGACAGATTCCAAAAACTATATAATAATAATAATAATAATAACAATGATAAGAAGAAGAAGAAGAAGAAGAAGAAGATAAAGTAGCAGTAGCAGCAGCATACTGTTTGATGATGGTGAGAGTGGCAGTAAAGATGGAGGCTCACAACGAAAAAACATAAGCATAGCTCAATACAATTATTTTTCATCATTGGGCAATATATAAGTATTTTAGGTGTTACATAAAAGTGAAATTTGATATATATCTACAATTCTAATATTTCAATACCAAAATATAAAAGAAATAGAGATTATTCCAAGAATAAAACATATAGAAGTTAACAAACCAAAATATAAAAGCTAAATATTTCCATACCTCTCTGAAAAAGAAGGGAAAACAAATGTTAGGTCAAGGTTTCAAATTGTATTTATAAAGAAGCTGTATTAGGTGTTATACTCAAATACTATGTCTTTTTTTTTTTAATTTTATCAACAAAAGCTTTATCTTTATTATTAAATTAAAAAGAAAAAAAAAAAAAGACAGCAGTTTATAGATGAAGGAAAAAAATAAAATAAAATAACACAGCAGTTTATAGATGAAGAAGCTATATTAGGTGTTATACTCAAATAAATTTTTTTTTTTTTTTTTTTTATCTTTATCAACGTAAAAGAATTAGCACTTGTCATTTGTTGGAGTGAGACAAAAAAAAAACACGGCAGTTTTTTATCTTTATAAAAAAAAATAAAAATAAAATTAACGTAAAAAGCTAAAAAAAGCTATATCCAGTTTTTTATCTTTATCAACAAAAAGCTTATTTTATTAACAAAAAAAAAAAAAAAAAAAAAAAAAAAAAAAAAAAAAAAAGGATGGCGATGAATTAATAGAAAGCTGAAAAATATTATCAGCAAAAGATTTTTACAATTAACGTAAAGAAAAAACTGCCGTGTACATAAATTTCTTTCCCCAAAACATGCTTAGTGTTTGACGTTAATTCATGTTTGTTTCGTACGTAAATTTTTTTCCCAAAAAAAAAAAAAATTAACTTTTTAATTTTTTATCTTTTCCAAAGTAATCCATTCCATGGCTTATTCTCTTTTCCAACAATTCATTCATGTATACAACATCCATCTTTTAAAAGTTTCAAGGTTATTTTGGTTATTTTAGAGGTTTCCGTGTTATTTTAGTTATTTTAGAAGTTTCAGTGTTATTTTAGTCATTTTAGAGGTTTCAAAGTTATTTTGGAGATTTCTGGTTATTTTTGTATTTTTGGTGGTTTCTGGGGGTATTTTAGGCATTTTATGAGTTTCGGGGGGTATTTGGATCATTTTGGTGTTTTCAAGGTGTTTTGATCATTTTGGTATTTTCAAGGTATTTTGGAGCTTCCGGGATTATTTTGATCATTTTAGAGGTTTTGGGGTTATTTAGGTTATTTTTTAGGTTTCGGGGATATTTGGTCATTTTGGTGTTTCCAATGTATTTTGGTCATTTTAATATGTCCAAGTATTTTTGTCATTTTTTAAGTTCTGAGGTTATTTTGATCATTTTAAAGTTTTTGGGGTTATTTTTAAAGTTTTTGGGGTTATTTTCGTCATTTTGATGTTTCTGATGTATTTTGGTCATTTTAATATGTCCGGGTATTTTTGTCATTTTTTAAGTTCTGAGGTTATTTTGATTATTTTGGAGTTTCCGGGGTTATTTTCGTCATTTTAAGGGTTTGGTGTTATTTTTTGGTCATTATGGTGTTTCCGGGATTATTTTGGTCATTTTGGAGCTTTCAGGGTTATTTTGGTCATTTTTGGGGTTCGAAGAGTATTTTTGGTCATTGTGGTATTTTCTAGGTTATTTTGATTATATTGGAATTTTCGGGGTTTTTTTGTTCATTTTGGTATTTTCAGTGTATTTTGGTCATTTTGATATTTCCGGGGTATTTGAATCATTTTGAAGGTTTCGGGGTTATTTTGATCATTTTAAAGGTTTCCGGGTTATTTTGATTATTTTGGAGATTTTTTAGATCATTTTGGTTATTTTAGAGGTTTCTGGGTTATTTTGGTCATTTTGGAATTTTCAGGGTTATTTTGATAATTTTGGTGTTTTCAGTGTATTTTGGTCATTTTGATATTTTCGGGGTATTTTGGTCATTTTTTTAGATTTTGGGGTTATTTTGATCATTTTTTAGATTTTTGAAGTTATTTTGGTCATTTTTTACATTTTTGAAGTTATTTTGGTCATTTTGGTGTTTTCAATGGTATTTTGGTCATTTTGATATTTTCGGGGGTGTTTTGGTCATTTTAGTGTTTCCAAGATATTTTGGAGGTTTTGAAGTTATTTTGGTAATTTTGTGGTTGATGAGCTAGTATACTCAATATTTTCCGGAAATCGGTTTATTTTTTCCGTAAACCATTTTATGGTTGAAGAGAGCAAAATTTTACGGTCAAAGTGAGTTATTTTTCGTTGATCAAATTTTCAGGTGTGGCCAAACACATGAACATGATTTATTCTCCAGAAAATTATTTTACGGCAAAACAAACACACTATTAACTTTTCTTTTTTTTGATGTAAAAACGAAATAACTTTTGTTGCCGTGTTGTGCTTTGTTTTGTTTGTATATATGTTTTTTTTGGCTAACATTTTGTTTGTATACTTTTTATTATTTTAGTAAAATTAACTACTAATTAGTTATTCCTAGCAAAAAATTAAAAAAATCCAGGGATGATGCGTATTTTGAGAGAGACAAAGAGGGAGACAAAAACAAAAAAACCTAGGATTGGGTGGCTAACACTTAATCCTTTATCTCAAATAGTCAAATGTTAAGCCCTTCAAAAAGCTCAAGAATGTGAATCTAAAAAAATAGATATTGCTTCCTTAGAGCGTTTAGTATTGTTTAATAGCTTATTCCACTAATAAATTAATAGGACATGTAAATCCATTTGATGTTTGCTATAGAATTGGAGGATTTTTTTATTTTTTTTTTAATTGTTATATCAAGTGCACCCTGCTTCGGAAAATTTCCTGGCTCTACCACTCCATATTATAAAAGAGACAATATATACATAGGGTAAAAGAGATAATATATATGTAGGGTGAATCATGAAAGAGACAACTATTAATATGTAAGTCTCCAGCTTGATTGAAATGGAGAAGCCTTTTATACTCGGAGGAAGTCTTTCTTCTTCATCCATACTTTGGGAAACACGACCAAGAGTATTAATGTTAACAACTTAAATTAATAAGAGTTGATATTTATTTTTTTGCAACAATATTGTCCCTAATACAATCTGACTTATTTCATAGGTAGAGTTTTATAATGCCAAAACATTATAGAAAATTCAACTTAGGGGACCTGAATCATGCATGTCGTTCTTGGATTAGAGATCCGCTTCCAACTTTTGTGCTTGGATGCACTCGCTTTAAATCCTGCAAATAATATAACATTGTGGTATATCAATATAAATAATATAACACGTCCCGTTAATGGGTACATGTAATATTAATGTATCGCAATTAGAAAGAGTTGGCCTAGTGATTCTTATGGTCTCATGAGATCTATGAGATCATGGATTTGAATTCTCGAACCAGTATTTTAAGGTAACACCAAAGGGATTTCTCCCTATAATATCTAGTATATGTGGAATGGGAGACTACATACCCAAAAGAATAATTAAGAATTTGAAGAACTTTAAACATCCTTCTTTGTCAAAAAAAATAAAAATATATCAATGTATCGCTCACATATATGTGAGTTCTACGTGTATAGATTTTACATATATGCATAGAAAATTTTCATAATATCTTTATGTATTTTTTAGTATACGATACTCTCAGTATGTTTATAACCACATATATTCAAATGTATATTTTCAAATGTTTTAAACTCCATTGATCCCATAAATAAAACGTTAAAATTAAAATACTAAAAATAAAATAACGAGAGAAAGAGAGAAGATAAAAGGGTATTACTGTGCATATTCGATGTTGATTTTGACATTAGGAAATTTTGAGATGTCGTTAAAGGCTTTGGTTGACATGGCCATTGCTGCCGGACATGGATTCCCTCGACAATGATCAACCACTTTAACGATTATGACTCCACCCTTGCACGGTCGATTTGGGCCACTGATGCACCGGAGCTGGTATCTTCGATCACATGCCGCTCCATTGTCCCATAACCCATCACTAACTGCAGCAAAAAATCCATCTGAAGGGAACTGCCCCTGGTCGTTACCATGGCATTGCGTTGCTTCATCAACAAAAAAGTAAATGAAATAAGAAGAGGAAAAGAAGCAGCCAATTTGGACAATTAATACAAAGCTCTTGACGATCCTTATATGTTTCTATTATCAATAGAGATGAGGGTCTTAATTGTCTTACTTACGCAAGTAAGGAGGACCATAAGACGTGGCCGACCCAACATCCCCAAGAGCTCCAAGAATATCAAAGCAAAAGAAAAGTAGAAGCACCGTTGTCAAGAATGACTGCATTTTGTTCTTCAGCGTTTCTTTCCTTGCATTGCATCATTATTTATCAACTCTTATCTCTTCTGACAGGATTCTCAAACGTTACATTCTGTTGCAAAAAAAGTAGACGTTATATATGAATTCCAGCGTTTTAAAAAGGCTTACCACTCAGGTTTGCGAATAAAAAGGTTTACAACTTCTTAATCAGGTTAATAGTGGTTTTTATATATTATAAATTATACCTTTTGTTTTTTTGAGATTATAAATTATACCTTCTAATTTTTTTTTTTAAAAAAAATTCATTTTAGTTTTTTACTTTTAATATATTCTCAATTTAGTTTGCCTGTTTAGTTTCCATATGGGAGAGAAAGACTACATTGAAAAAAGAATTGGATATTATATACATTTATAATTTATCCATTTTTATAGGATGATGTAAATATATACATCCAAACACGGGAAAGAGATAATCATTTCTTTTCTCTCTCCTTCCCTCTCATTTTCCTCCAAATTTCCAAACACATCATTAGATTTATAATATTTAATATAAACCATCATGAATCCGATCCATTAATATAAATGGATAATTTCCTACTATTTGGCCCAAATTAATAACTCTTGTTTTGTTAATTTAAAGTAAAATACAAAGAAAAAATATCATTTTTTAATTTAAAGAAAAATGCTAGTTTCTTTCGCTACCAAGATTTGAACCCAGAATGCCTTTTCAAAGAGCCAAAACCAATAATTAGCAAAGCCACAACAAATTTTTGCGGTTTAGAAAATAAATTAAAAACATTTATCAACCAAAAATCCAAACCAAAGTAATCAACCCATCTCAAAAATAAGTATATCCAAGACCTAAAAAGAGTATTCTTCCACTGCTAGAGAGTATAAAGCATTTCTAATTGAATTTTCACTTATTTAATCTACTAAATATGATGTATTTTTCAGATCATAAATTTCGATCTTTTATCATGTGGTTTTATCTTGTGGTTCAGCATCTAATCGATAATATAGTTGAGATCGGCCTAAGGGGATTAAGAAAAAATGTTTTTTTTTTTTTTTTAATAATTCGATAGTTGGAGAATGAGGGATTTGAAGTTATAAACTTTAATTCTCCTCATAAAAGAGAATATCCAATATTAATTGAGCTACAAGGCTCTTGGGTCTTAACTAAAAGGATGTTGATAGAAGAACAAAATGGAAAAGTCATTTAGTGTGAGGTCTTTCAAAATCATCACCAAAATTAAGATTTAACTATCTTTACTATATAATTGTACTAATTTTTTAAAATCTTCAAAATTTCTCTTCAAGTACTAGTAATTAATCCATAAAACAATTTTGTGATTGAAATTGAAAATTACTATACAAAGCATTTGATTATAGGAGTGGCAATTCGTGTCAGCGGATCGTGTTTGTGTTGTATCGAGACAAGGGTATTCGACTACATGAGTTAACCCCTAACCCAACTCATTGTGTCAAAACCCCTCAATCCTAAAACAACTCATTTATTAAGTGAGTCACGCAACACAATCCACATAGCTCGCTTAATTTACAAGTTGTGTTAGGTTGACAAAGGCATGAGTCATTCAACTCGTTTAATAAACATGTATTAGGTTAACACGGAGACGACCCATTTTAACCCATTTAAAAAAATGACCCAAAATGAAGACTTTATTAATTTTACCATTAAAATTATATTAATTACTCAATTCTATATTTAAAATTCAAATTTATATTAAATAAAATAACATTTATTTGTATGAATCGGATCATTTTAGGTTGATTATGGATTAAGTAAATCAACATGGAATTAACCCACTTATTAATCGTGTCAAAACAAGTCAATCCATTTTGACACAAACCCATTTACAATAACACTAATCCGCAAAAATTCGCGTCATATTCATATCAGAGAATCATGTAAAACATTTTTTATTGCCACCCGAAGATCAGATTGATTGAGGTTGCTCCTTGTTGATTAAGAGAAAGAGCGGATAGATGGACCTAGAGAGAATGAGCTTCAAGTTTGGATTTTATCTTTGTAAAATTATTCATTAATCCTACTATTGCATAAGATGGCAGGGATTAAATTGGTCCAAAACTTTGGGAAGATGCTAAGTGATAATGTCCAAAATAAGGTAGGAACCTTTTTTTTTTGGATAAGCATAAGGTTGGTAACCAGGTAGGTTAAAGATTACCCGCATATATATATAAGGTAGGTTAAAGATTACCCGCATATATATATATATATATATATATATATGGAAAAACACATACACAAAACAAGTCCTTTAGTCTTATCTTTCTCCCCAAACGTGTATCTGTAACAAAACGTGTATAATACTATTGGTTCACAGGTTAACATGCACCTAATAAACTGTTGCACCCAAATAGAGATTTCTATTTTGTAGTCAAAATAATACTAGGTACATGTTTCGGGCCATAATCAAACAAAGTTTGTGAAATAATGAATTATACAATACACTTTTCAATCATCACAAAGCAAGTGTTATTAAATCATTGCCCAACTAAAAAGCTTCAAGAACACATAGCCTTCTCCAGTACTTCCTGCAATTGGCCACTCTTGAATGCATCTGCAGAAAAAATATTTCATTAACAGAATTGCACAAATATTCACAATGTAACAAAACATACACTATCTTTTAATATCAAATAGATTTATAAACAGAAGGGGCAGACATGTTCGAAGTTTTGCTTGAATTTATTGTGCCAAATTAATTTAAATTTCCGTTCATACTGGAAAGGTGAATAGCACTGCATGTATAGGGTAGAAAGGTACGTTAACTTTTAATAGTATGCGTGTGAGTGCACGTGCCGGTGAATACCATTGCAAGTAAAGGGTAAAAAAAGTATTTTAATTTTAAATAGTAAGTGTGTGCGCTGTGTATTATATATTACTAAGCTGCTACTAAAGCTACTCCAAGTATAAACTGCTTGAAAAGTGAAAGGAAGAAAAAGAATTGCAGTAAGAACATAGTTGGAACTAAACAAATACTTGATGAGGTTTGACAGAACCAATCTACTGATGACACGGCTAGGCATCCCGAGGACATGGAAACCACAGCCACCTGCAGATAAAACTCTCTCATGCCAGAATAACTAGAACCTTCAAACATTAGCACATAGTGTCATTATGAGAATCTAGGTCTACACACTGCAAAACTCAGCTGATATATTTGTAAGAGAAGATTAAGCCTTGATTCCTTGATAGCTTTATAGACATCACCAAAGTACCATCACTAGCACCTATTCAACTCCAAAAGCCTTGCTCTGCACCAATTTGAAGGAATTCATACATTTCAGGCCAAAAAGTTGATCCATACAGGTTTCTAAGCCAACGACCTAATCTGAGGCCGTGAGGTCACAAGTAAGTAACAGACATTATTTATTTTCTATTTCTGGGCATATCTCAAACTTTTGAACAAGGTGTAAAATTTTATTACATTTTATTTGGACAAGTGAATTCCCATGTTAACCTGTTGATTTAGAGATGTGTCACTATTACTGTCCTGCCTGTTTGACCACCCAAATTGTTTTTTTAGCATATGACATATTTCAGCTCTATTTTTTTATGGGAAAGTTACAAATCCACCCAATAGGTGTTAACTCACAACGTCACCCTCCCTCCATGCTTGTGGGAGAAGGAAATGCCATTTAAGTCAATGCTCATTGGCATGCATTTTTTTATAGATTGCACTGTGCCTACAACACCGCATCAAAAATTTAGGTTGTAAGAAATTAATTTATGGCCTGCTATAACAACAATCCTGTGTACACATGACTGAGTCTCATGCCATGATTTCTAAAACCAAGCATAATCAATGAACCCGATCAATTATGTTACAAAAAAATTAAAGAAAAACAAACAGTTTTTTTGTACTTTCTCATCTCTTTAGACCAGTTTAAAATGACTCATTAGGATCAAAAAACACTTGGGAATAATCTTACTAAAGCAAGAACTGGCATCAACTCTATATATGTCAGATACCTAGGACATTGGTATGTCAGGAACTGGGGTTGCAGGTCTACTACAGACTCTAGAAGCCCTTTGCCATAGTGCATCAAACAAAGATTAGGCAGTCACACAACTAGATTAGTCAAAGCATAAAAATGCCTGGAGACAGAAATCACTTGATTGATGACTGAACAGTTCAAAGGCTATGAAAATATAGAGAGCCTGCCTATCAAGCCCAAGCAAACATGGTGCAATAAACCCTTAACCTTAGTCCCTACTACTTGGGGTTGGCTGTTTGGATTCCTGTTTGTCATTCAGTTGAATCTCTCCCCCCACCCCCTCCCCCTTCCCCCTCTCTCTTTATCTAATAATTAAAATTAATATTTTGAGAAAGACAAACAGACCTCACTAAAGTGGATGAGAAGTATACCAAATTTTATAAGAGAAATAATTTCTAAAGAAAAAATGAAAAACCAGATTTTATAGTAAAGGATTTCAAAAGAAAAATGAAAAAGATTGAATGGAGGCTTTAAGAGAAGATTGGCTAAAAAGGAGAATAGATTCAATCTCATACACAGAGTTCTCAAAACCATGACTACAACCTTCTTTCCAAGTAGTCTTCATGAATCAGAAGGGAGCTGTTCTCCCTCCAAACAGCTCTTTTTGTCTCCAAATTTTACACGCCAATTGACAAATGCATCCAACACCGTGTGATGAATTTACACAAGTTATAACCTTTGCCTTTCATGTTTCCCAAAATAAAACACTTGCCCCATACTGACACATACGAGGATTGGAGCAACCATTGCTCCAGATGAAAATCAGCAGCAAAAGAAATATCACAAACTTTCTCTACGAGAAATTATACATAAACGTGCCTCCATATAAGAGTCCTTAAACAGCTAGTATCCCCCCCCCCCCTGGGGGCGGCAGGTGCAGGGCCCTGGTTTCTTTCTTTTTTAAATTTGGTCAGTTATACATGCATCAAGTGCTTTTTTAAATTTATTGATAAAATTTTCTATTCTCTTAATTGACATTCTAGATCACTAAGCTAGCTGAGCTAACCACCATAATTTGCTTATCATCAATGTAGAAACCAAGTTTGATCTGCAACACAACTAGGGCCGGTTTAGGTCCTGTTTTTAAAAATATTTTTCGTTTCAGTAGCACCACCCAAGGTGCAATCCACCAGAGAAGAAAGCTAGCAAAGAGAGCAGTTGGAGCTATACAGAATTTTAGAATATCTATGTACTTTATTAATATATAAATATGTTATGGTGGGATTTATAAAATAGAACTACTTTGTTTTAGAGTAGAAACCTTTGGGATCTTAAGTAAAGGTGTATTGCTTGTTTTTCCATCAGCATGTTAATGCATGGAGTGCAGCCAAAATTAATATTGATAGATTTTATCTTGATTTTATTTTTAAATTTAATTTCATTGATTATATTGGTTCTTTCTTTATTTGTTGTAACCCAAGAAGCTTTACTTAGATGCTCCAGAAAAACATTGTGGGAGATGTTGAATTTGATAAATAATATGGAGTTGAGATTATTTCTCTCTAGCTTAATTGACATACTAGATCACTTAGGTGGTGAAGCCTAGGGTTGTTTTGCTTTCCTTTTTGTTACTTACTTTTGCATCCCCTTGGTATCAAAGCATAACCTCGATCCAGTCCACAAAATCCAATTCCTAAACAACAAGCAAAATCACCACAAATCTCCACCCCACAATCGGCCACCACCGAAACAACAGCCCAATTCACACAAAACCCCTATGCACCATCATCCAGCTCACTGAATCCACCTAATTGAACCACCGCGAGCCCATTCACAAAAATCCCATCTAAAAACCAATGCCAATTCCCAAAGGGTTCAACCATTTATCGTCCAACCAAACCTCATCCTGATCTATCAAAGCAACCCACATCCCTCACATAAGATTACAACCAAGCCTAGCCATCGCCTTCATCAGAAGACACAATTGTCGTCAACAAGAAGTGAAGGACCATTGTGGGAGACGTTGAATTCGATGAATAATATGAAAGATTTTTTCTCTCTAGCTTGGTAGTGGAGCCTAGAGTTTCGGGCAGCTCTAGGTGGTGAAGCCTTGGGTTGTTCTGCTTACTTTTGCAACCATACATTCTCTCTTGGCTGCATCTTTTAGTGATTTGCACTTAAGACAAAATAATCTATACAATGAGTCATTTGGCCAGTGTGATGAACTCTATATAGATTACCACGTCATTCAATAACAAATCATAGTGAGGTGGAACCAGGAAAAAAAATACACAGCTTTGCTAACCCTTTTTCTTTTAATTACTACGTTACACACACTGAAGAGGTCTTAAACCCAAGACTTTACCCTCAACCCCATTCTTATGGGTGGAGGAAGTTCCATTTGAAACCATGATCTTGTTAACTCACTCTCACCAAAAAATAAAGAACTGATTAATATAATATATTCAAAACCATCTCTCAACATGCCACCTAGTGATTTACAAAAGCCTATGGTGGCACTTATAGTATGCATTTAGATTAGTTTTTTGCTGAAAGTTGGCAAAAGTATAGTTGTAGTTAGAAAAAAGTTAGGCTTTTAAAAGGCATACGTAAGCAAATAAGCTATAAGAAAAAAATCTAATCCAAACTCACCAATAGAAATGTAAGACATCAAGAAAAGACCTTATTAGGAAAACCCAAAATTATAAAAGAAGATCCTCAATTAATTCATAAGACTATTAGTAAAGACTTGGATAGGAACGTGGATACTCTATGTGATCTTTTTTTTACTAATTTAAATTATGCTGCTTGCTAAGATACAAGATGAGAAGTACTTCACAAGGTCCACCATACTCTACATGTGTAGCATCTTCATCTTTGCCTCCTGTAGCAATGTAGAGTATGGGCATTGGATTATATTAAATTTTTATAGAAGTGTTGTAGCTGTAAACTTGGCTGGGGTGAAGCGTTTACGAACACGCATGCATGCTCACCACACACACACAAAAATATATAAATATTAACCTAATTAAAATATTGTTCTACACTTTTGGAGGTATGTGAACTAATTAATTAAACTTATTAGCAACCAGTTTAATATTAATTAATCTTACAAAACGAGAGGTATGTGTACTTATGAACCATCGTAAAAAACATAACCACAAATTCCCAATCCCAGAAAAAATTGATTAAATAGAGAGATGTACTGGTAACGTTAATTTCTTTATTATGATTATTCCACTCTTTTTGCACACTAAGACATCTTTTTCTAATAAAATTGCTCTATTACATACCCAAAAAATGACTATTCCACACTTTAGAGGTATCTGCACTTATTAATTAAACTTTATTAGCAAGAACTTATAATCTTACATAAGGGATGGTATGTGCACTTATTAACCATCGTAAGAAAAACATAGATTTTTTCTATTATGCGTGTTGGACTTCATTTAACTAATTTGAACATATATATATTCATATATGAACCAAGTCCCATACTTTTTAGAAGAATGACAAATTATTGACATAAAATCTTTAGGAACAGCTCACTAAGTCAGCACTCATTTAAATATCTATTTTTGTAAAACCTTCAACAAGTTTTAAGGGTGTTCACTATTATAGAAAATTTATGCTTGAGGCCAAAAAGAGGATATAAGTAACAACTGGATATGGAGTTAACTGATTTTAAATAAATGCAACATTCTAAAGCTAGATAAACTTACCAACAGTGATGTCACAGCCACCAAAAAACTCTCCTTCAATGTAAAGTTGAGGAAAGGTAGGCCAGTTGGAATACTCCTTTAATCCTTGACGTAGTATTTCATTTTCTAGAATGTTGACTGTTTCAAAAGGTACATTGAAAGACCTCAATATCTGCACCACAGTGTTTGAAAATCCACATTGTGGAAAATCCTTAGTTCCTTTCATAAAAAGAACCACTTTTTGAGAAGTAACAACTTTATCCAATGTAGTCTTCAGCTCAGGAGTTAATGCTGCACACATACACACACAAATAAAAAAAAGCCTCTCAGGATGTTAATGTTTCAAAGCAAAAGGTTAAAATAACTGCACAAAATAATTAATTGCACATATATTTTAAGACAGTTGCCATATCTACTGGATCTTTCAGTACCATAATACAAGTTGCAAAAATGAAAAAGAAAGGAACATGTCAATATATTCTTTTCTCTTCAAGCAACAAAGACATGTCAAGATTGTTTTATTGAAGTCAAGCATGCAAAAACTCAACCCAAGTATTTTTTGTTTTGGCTAAAAGTTTCTCTTCTATCTGCCAAGATATTTTTTGCCAAGAGTGGCCATAGTTGGTACACTGACGACATTAGTGAACCCAAGGGCGGAGGCCATAATTGGAAGACCTGTACTATTACCTTTCATGATAACTATCGGACCGACAGTAGAATTCGTCATTCCAAGCACACGACACTAGATTCCCACCGTTCCAGGGGTTTTGTTTTATCTTCTTTCTCTCTCTTTCTTTTTTTAAGTAATAATAGATCTATCAAAAGAAAATGAGAGAGAATTGCCAAAGTGCACAGAACACATAAAAGAGAGACACTAGAAATCAAGTCCTAAAATACAATCATGTCTAGGGGATTTTTTAATTTTATTTTCTGGTTTTTAGGCTTAAATGCATTGCAGATGGAGGCTCCCTGAAATCACAATTGAATTCATCAATAAGACATAAATAAAACTACAGTTTTGAAATACAGTAAACAAGGTAACAAAGTGCCATTTGAAACATAAATGAAATTCAATAATATGCTCGACAAATCAAAACTACTAGGCTGAATACATGTTCAAAACATAATATTTATCAACAAGGAATACATGTTAACAACAACAACAACAACAACAGAGCTTCGTATAAATTATAAAAGCAAAAACTCCAAACCCAACTCAAAAAAGTTGAAAATTTAACATTAATAGATAATACCCATTAATCTTCTTCTTCAAATTTTTGCAAATCAATTATAATCATATGCATCTTAAACCATATCCCATTGGAATTAAGCTAATTGCCTTGAACAGAGGACAGGCACCCATCAAAGAAAACTCAGAGGATGAGTGAGTGGAGTGGAGTGGAGTAAAGTACCTGAGAAGCAACGAATGGAGGCGAACCTTGTAGGCCTTGAGCCGTAGAGGACAGTAGTGGCGAAAGAAGAAGCGGAAGTGAGAGAGTGAGTATAGAGAGGACGAGTTGGGCAGTGAATGAGTGCAGGGGTTGGGGGTGTACTTTTGCCCACTGCGGAAAAGGGGAAGGATGGTGGTAGAATTGTTGTCTCAAAGGCACTCACGGACGACATCATTTCTCTGAACGAGAGAGAGTCAGAGAGCCACAATATGCTGGTCTTTTTGCTAAACTGTTTTCAAAACAGGTTTTTGTGTTTGTAAATCAAAGATGGTAGCTTAGGTGTATCACCTCTCCTCTTAAGATCCCGTGTGTATTAGCTTAGGATTTCGACCATCACTCCAAATAAAAAGATGGTAGGTCCACCACAAGTTTTGGTGTTTGACATACCTTTTTTGTATTTTTGTTCTCCAAGACAATTTATTACTTATTTTATTGTGAAAAACAAGTTTTACTAAACTTTTTTTTTTTTCCTTGTTTTCACTGCAAGTATTTTGTTCTCACTTAGGTTTCGTTTGGGAGTTTAGAGAGGATTTCGACCATCACTCCAAATAAAAAGATGGTAGGTCCACCACAAGTTTTGGTGTTTGACATACCTTTTTTGTATTTTTGTTCTCCAAGACAATTTATTACTTATTTTATTGTGAAAAACAAGTTTTACTAAACTTTTCTTTTTTTCCTTGTTTTCACTGCAAGTATTTTGTTCTCACTTAGGCTTCGTTTGGGAGTTTAGAGGGGAAAAGAATGGAATGGAATGAATAAATTATAAGGGAATGGAATAGAATGGAATGAAATAGAATGAATTTAATGAATGGAATAGAATGGAATAGAATAGAATGAATTTAATGAATGGAATGGAATAGAATGGAATGGAATGAAATGAAACTAAGTAATCTTGTTTGGATGTTTTAAAATAGAGAAATGGAATGGAATAGAATGTAAGTAACTTTGTTTGAGAGTAATATTAGAAGGAATGAAAATGAATCATTTTATAACAATATTACTATAATACCCTTTATTTTTATAAAATGTAGGATTAATTTATAGAATAATACTATAGAATTACCACACCATATATGACACCTTGTGGTGTCACAATAATATTATAGAAATACCATGAGAGTTTATTTCTATTTTTCTGGCCCTTGCTAACAGAGAAAGAAACCAGTACATGACAACAGGTGGTATAAAATCCGCTTAATTATAAACAAGTACAAAATCTAAGCAATATAAACTAAAATATAATCCCAATAAATGAAAATTCGAGATTCATTGTCCACAAAATAAACTTTTAAAAGAAAATTGACATTGTTAAAGGTCCATGCATGGTCATTTAGAAATACAATATTATAGAAATACCATGGAAACTAAGGAAAATAAAAGGTCAAATCTATAAGGGTAATTTAGGATTTTACAAAAATACTAAGGGCATTTTGGGACGTTTGGTGAAAAAATCATTAAACTTAAATCCATTCCCTCCTATTCCTCTCAATTTTTGAGGGAATGAAAATTTGGGATTTGGAGGGAATAGGGAGGAATGAGTGTTCCATTCCATTCCACTCACTTAAACTTCCAAACAAGGGAATGGTCTTTCCATTCCATTCCATTCCCTCCTACTTAAACTTTCAAACAGGGGAAAGGAAAGAATATTCTTAAAATATTCTTATTTTTCCATTCCATTTCATTCCTTTTCCCCCTCCCAAACGGAGTGTTAAATACAAAATATATATAATATATATATATATATAATATATATATATATATATATATAATATATATATATATATATATATATATATATATATAATAATATCATTTTTTCTGCCTCTATCTCCTAACAATACTATTCTCTCTCTCTCTCTTTCCCAATGCCCCAACAGTGCAGTCATGGAGCTCCATCGCACTCGCAGTGAGTGCGTGTAGATCCACAACCACATCGCATCAGCAACGAGTGCATGTAGATTCATCTCCTTCATTGACACATAGAACAATCTCCTTGCGTTTTTTTTTTTTTTATGAACTCATTGCTGTTGGTCGATCTTGTTGTTGGTGGTGGTTGGGCATGTTTGGTTTTGTGGGTTAATGGGTATGGGCATCACTGGGGGATGGTGGCTCACTGGGTCATTGTGGGCGGTGGGTTGTGAGTTTGCGATTTGTTGTGGTTTGGTGGGTTATGATTTGTTGTGGGGTGTTGTACAAGGAAGTCTTCGGTGTGAGGAAGGATTAGGCGTAGAGGGTTTGATCAATGGTGGTGAGGAAGCCACCGGAGTGGAGTGTTTGCTATGGGTTTGTGGCTCACTGGGTTTGTTGTTATTATTAAACAAGTAATATTGTTTTTGTGTTTTAAAGATGAAGGATTGAAAACTTAAAAAAAAAAAAATTGTAATAGAAAACAAATGCCAAACAAATTTATGGGGGGTGCAAAAACACTATAAAAAGCTGTTTTTGTGAACAATTTCTCAAAACACTTAGAAAACAAGTTTTGAAAACAGGGACTAAACAATTTTTTATACTTTGGGTAGCAGTATTTGCCTATGTATAGTTGTATGCCCACCCACAAACCCATACTTGAACTCACCATTTTAAATTTTGTGTAAAAAAAAAAAGGTCATAACCCTTTTTTGTTTTCTTTTCTTAGCTTTAGTGAAGTCGTTGTTGGTAATGCTTTTATCACCCTGCATTTTTTCAATGTACAACTTTTTTAAATTTTACTTTTTCCTGAATAATAGTTTTTTCAGACAATCTCATTTTCAAGAAATTAAAAAACTAATTGTACCAAGCAATCACTTTGTACACTGTAATTTGGACGAGTGATTTCATAGAAGTATGAAGGAATATTACCAAGTATTAGTCATTAATTCATGTGATACCCTAAAAAATGTTACAAACAATAGTAGAACTAGCCCCAGGTGTCGACAACAAGAGTTAGGGTGCTACCAGCAACAGCACCAACTACCATGAACCCTTCCCCACCAGGACTGTGAGGGTTTCCCCCCCACCTCGCCGGAGAAGTTTCATGGACTCGTGGCTCTGATACCAATAGTAGAACTAGCCCCAGGTGTCGACAACAAGAGTTAGGGTGCTACCAGCAATAGCACCAACTACCATGAACCTAGACAAACTTTACACACAAGTGCCCAAATAAATACTATCAAGAAAAACAATAAAAAAGTCAAGAAGATAAAAGAAGAAGTAGGTTCACTGCCACAAGTAGAATCACCGACAAGAAATAGTAAAAACAACAAAGAAGAATTCAAAAGTGATGCGATAGATCCAGATCCACTAATACAAATTCCTAAAGAAAAAGCTAAGAATAGAGTCTTATGTTACAAATGCAATAGATTTGGTCATTATCAATCTTTATATACAATTAATATTATACTAATAATATGTTGCCATTTCGGTTTTGATCAAACCCAAATAGGTGCCTATAGAGTAGCTCATTAACTCTAAAAACCTTAATCCTAGGATTTTAGTATAACCTATTTAAAATAAACTATTCTAGATAGAAATCACAGTAACCAAATATCAGAATAGGTACACACACATCTAGCTCCCATAAAGAGACCCTAGTTATTCACCCTTCCTCCCTCACTTTAAGGTTCTCCATTATCATAGGGTTCCATCAGATAACAACCCTTGAATTTGGTTTGTGAAAGATTGTAGGTAGTTTCTACATACCACCAAATAAAGGGAGGACGAAAATGATTGGAATGCCCCTCAAATTCCTCATTTTAAGGGATTCAAGCCTAAACTAAGACAACAAGGTGATCAAGAAGTAAATTGTGTGATAATCCAAAAAGGTGGGACAAAGAGAAGTTGTCTAGAGTTTTGATGAGGATGCAATGAGAGTACTAAAGATCCAAGCTTTACGATGGTTTTCACAACTTTTTTTGTTCTTCTCAACAAGCAGCCTTTGGGTCTGCGAGTTTCTGATTCTTCACAACCTCATTTCACTTTATCCAAATCAAATCACAACAGTGGCAGCAAAAATAATTAGATTTTGTTCTTCATTTTTTAGAATTTCCAACTAAGAAGATGGATTGAGAATGCGTTTGATTTAGTCCACAATTGAGCTTAAATTATATTAGTTGAATCAGATTGTCTATGGTAGCAGTGACCATGAGATTTAAGTAGGCACTTTAGAGGTGCTCTAAAGTTGTCTCACATGTTGGTCGATACCTTAATTTTGCTGCCCATGATG
Organism: Fagus sylvatica; assembly: GCA_907173295.1. Classification (NCBI taxonomy): domain Eukaryota; kingdom Viridiplantae; phylum Streptophyta; class Magnoliopsida; order Fagales; family Fagaceae; genus Fagus; species Fagus sylvatica. The sequence continues at coordinate 32,574,252 of OU015770.1, forward strand.
TAGATAAATGAGCTTTTTCATACAAGTTCATGGGAAACATTCTCATCTTCCATTTGCCCTATGTTATGTCGAATGGGAGGGTAGATGGGGGGGATGGTTCTCTGCTTTCTTTTGTGGGCTAGTTTTGGACTTTTTTTTTTTCAATAAAATTTGGTTTATTCATTTAAAAAAAAAAAAAGCAAAAAGGAGAGATTAAAAAAATATTTGGAATTAAAAAAAAATCTCAAAAAATGAAAAATTTTGACATTTTTTGTTGACTGTTTATAATTTTTTCACAAGCTTTTGAAAGCCTACTTTTTAAAATTGTCATTCTAATACATATATATATTATTTTATATTGTTTTTAGAGTTACAAATAGTGATGAACTATATTAATTTAAACTAAGTAATACTCTTCTAACTTATTCTAATAAAAAAACTAAGTAGAAATCATAAAACAACCCAACACTAAGCAAATTTTGATTAAATTGAATTTTATTTAATTTAAATTAAATAAGATAAGTGATTTTATACAAAAACTATAATTTTATATTTTATTTATTAATTAAATGTATCATATACAAATAATTTTCATCAAACTTTCTTATATTTTGCACGAGTTCAATGATTAGTTTCACACTAATGCCATTGCCAATTTGTTTAACCATCAAAATGACACAATCCATAAAATGAAAAAGTATCCTAATCAAGATTAAGTATTTGTATGTATTTTTTGTAGGTAGTTTCAAACATATTACAAGCCCTGGTATAAATTACATTATCCATCTAATTTTCTAGAATTTTAAAACATACATCATGGAGAACATATAAATTTTGCTAATAATGATTAGCCTGGATCAATTATATTTGATCAATCAGTCACAAGATTACACATATTTTGGCAATCAATATTCGACATAATCAAATAATTGGAATTATTAATCAATGTCCACAAATACAAATGATAAAAATTAAATATTATTAAGTACATTAGTTATTACTTAATACTACTACTACTACTAATAATAAATAATTAAAAATTGATAATCTTTCTCTCACACCACAAAGTTAGGAATTTTCTCTTTCTTTGTCTCTCTCTCTCTCTCACACACACGAAACCCTCCGACCCAAAAAACCTCCCCAATAATTCTTTCTTGTTTTCACTCCGCGGCTGCCACAATCACCAAACACGGCCTAATTAGTATTTTAACAACACAACCGAGACCGAGACCGAGAGCTGGTGAGCTGGTCCTCTCTCTTTTCTTTGCCCACCAAATCCCCGCAACTTGTCCAAAATCTCTCTCTTTCTCTCTCTGTGTAATTCTCAAAACCGCTTATTAATTTAGCGGATTTAGATTTAAAAACGAAACAAGAAATGGCGGCGGCGCCGAGTGGGTCGTGGCAACCAAAGGAGGAAGGGTTCAAAGAGATCTGCGGGTTGTTGGAGCAGCAGATTTCTCATTCTTCTGACAAGTCTCAGATTTGGCATCAACTCCAGCACTACTCTCAATTCCCCGATTTCAACAACTACCTCGCTTTCATTCTCGCTCGTGCCGAGGTACTTTCTTTGCTTTCTTGTTTGTTTACTGGGTTTTTTTTTTTTGGGAGGGGGGATTATATGAATTGAATATTCGTGTTTTTGCTTACTGGGTTTTGTGTGGATTGTATGTTTATGCTTGAATTCTTTAGAAAAATTGGTTCTGATTGTATTGGTGGGTATTGGGTTTTGATTGGATTGTATCTATGCAGGTATTTTGATGGGTTTTGTTGTGTGTGTGTTTTGGGATTTGAATTAAGTGGTTTTGTTGTTGGAGTACATAAGGTATAGTTTTGTGGTGGATTACAAGTTTGTCTTGTTGGATTTTTCGAGTTCGGTTTAGCTTGAGTGGCATTTAGTTTGAGTTGGGTTTTAATTGGAATGTTGAATTGGCTTTCAATATGCTTTTCAAAGTACCCTTTTTGTTCTGAAAGATTATTTCCGTGAAACTATTGCGGCACTTGAATAGTACATTTTAGGATTTGTTTGAAGTTTCTTTAAACTTGATTACTTTATGGAGAGGTGGAGCGTTGAACTTTGGGTTGATTCTTCATTGAGAAGAATGGGAGTTGGGATGGCGAAAATTTCCTGCCCCACCTGACCTGCCTTGCCCCGCGCGGGTTTTTCGTGCCCGGAAGACTTGATGGGGAGGGGTTTTACTCACCCCGCCCCCGCCTTACCTTGAATGTGTGAGTATATATATATACTTTTTTATTATTTTTTTTATTGGTAAAAGCATTTCATTCATAGAAAAAGAATAAAGCATGCACATAGAGGCAAAGAGGTTAAAAAGCTGCAGCAGTATTATAATCTAAAGATGCAACAAAATCTGCAAGGGAAACAGCTGATGTAAAAACCCAAACTCTAGAGCAATCAAACAATAAACCTGAAAAAGCCTCAAGGAGCTGATTTCCATACTTTTCCTTATCCTAAAAAATACATGAATTACGTTCCTTCTAGATTGTCCACATTAAGCACAAAGGGACTAAATGCCAAACTGCAGAAGAATTCCTCCCAAACCAATTCCTCCAACCGAATCTGTGTATATATATAACTAATCTTTTATCCAATTTATACTTTATTTTTATAGATATTCTCTTGCCATCCCCAAAACACTTGCTTTCTCTCTCCCTCTTACCACTTTCACGATTACTTCTCTCTTTTCTCTTTCATCTCATATCTTATTAATGTCGAAGTCACCTCATTAGGGATAGCAAACTACCTTGAATGTGTGCATATGGTCATGAAATTTTACTGGTTAATTCAATATTTTGCACTCCATTGCTCAGTGCCTAAATTACCATTATGAAGAAAAATGATTTTTTCCTTGTTTGTTGCTTGGATATACCATGAACATGTGTGGTTTCCTGCTCACCGATAACATTTCTATTGTTGTATTTGACTAAATTAATAGTTGATTTTTTTGGGAACTTCTGAACAGGGTAAATCAGTGGAAATTCGACAAGCTGCGGGCTTGCTTCTAAAAAATAACCTTAGAAATGTGTACAAGTCCATGGCTCCTGTTAACCAGCAATATATAAAATCAGAATTGTTGCCTTGCTTGGGAGCAGCAGATAGGCATATTAGATCTACAGTTGGGACCATTATCAGTGTTGTCGTTCAGCTAGGGGGTGTTTTGGGATGGCCTGAGTTGTTGCAAACTCTAGTAAGTTGCTTAGACAGCAATGAAGTAAATCACATGGAAGGTGCTATGGATGCTTTATCGAAGGTATATCCTACATCATTAGTTAATGGATTAACATTAATTTTCCTATCTAAAATAGTGATTTGAATGAAGTACATGTGCTAAGAAGCTTCTGTACTATTGATATAATTTGTTAACTCTATTAATTTGTACTACTTTGATATAGTATATCTCATTAACTTATGCTTGGTTAGCATTGTGGGTTTTTGATGTATTAGATGGTTGGGTGAAAAATTTTCAGAAATCTATTAATTTGATGCTTGCATCCAGCTGTAAAATAGTGCAAGGGCTAACAAAAAAAGATTCAGTAGTAGCTAGCAAGATAGAAGTTAGTGTAACACAAATGCCTTATGGGGATGGGGCTTTATAAGGTGACAGGAATCAGTATTTTTTGGCTCTAATGTAATATCTGTTCCAGTTATGTATTGGAAACCTCGATCTTTTTGATCATGGTAAACAAACCTGAAATAATACAAAAGCATCACTTTTTTTTTGGGACTACCAAGGCATAATTACAATCATCTTCAATTGAATTTCATTTCCTGTCTTCTTAACCACCCGCTGTGGGTGCCAAGCTGATACTTCCTTTAACCAGTGCTTTTGGTTCTCCAGCCTATGATCCACTCATATTGAAAATGAGAAAGATGGTTATTATTCTATCTACGATTTCCTTAATGGAAATTCATTGGTGAACTGTGTCCTAGCTGTTAAACAATTGTTTTGTATTTTCTTTTCCCCTCAGGTTCTGTTTGTAGGCCTGGTTTTGTTTCTTTTGTTTTATACTTCTTGTATACTTCATTTGAGTTATGAATAAATTTCCATTATTCATCCAAAAAAAAAAAAAATTTCTATCTATGCAGCTTAAGAGGATATACATACAAGTTATTTAGCTTACTTTGTATTGGCATAAGAACCACTCACATTTAGTTCATCAACATATTGTCTTTGTCATTTTTCATTATTTGTCCAAATGTACCCTGAATGTTTGTGGGGGTTGGCTGCACAAGTTCTCTTCTTCAACTTTACTATGCATGTGAGAGAGCATATAACCTTTAGTTTTTTTTTTTTTTTTTCCATAAGATGTAAATTCTCATTCATAGCCAATGAGCTCTAGCTCAATTGGCACCTTCTCCCTTGCAAGTGCTAGGTGGAGGGTGAGGTCATGGGTTCAAGACCCACACTATGTGTGTGTAACTTACCAATCAGAATCATTTCTCATTCATAGGGCATTGCTGACAATTTGTTTACATAGTTCCTTTGTGTTTATTTAGCATCATCATGTTGTAACATCCGTAAGCATTTATACAGTGGCAATAGTAGTTTCTTTTTTACTTTAGCTCTTCATAGTAAAGAAGTGATGTAATGATAGGGACAAAAGTAAGCTCTGTTGGGGGCTTGCTACAAAGTAGGGTTTTGGTGTTTGGTTTTGTTTGGGGTGCTATTCATGCTGCGATAGCTGGTGTCATTTTAAGGGTTGTGAAAGGACCATTCCAGCATTGAATTCGTAGTTTGCATGAGGGAATGGTAGCTTTAGCTTGTTTTCTATTTCCTCTCTTAACCTCCTCCGGAGAGGAAAAGTCCACACCAGCCTTGATGTTCTCTTTTCTTCAAACTCTTTTCGATTGGGTGAAGGCATCCATTTTAGTTGACTCAAGTTCATTGCCTGAAATGCTTGATATTTGCTCTTTTTCTAATTAATTATTTCTGTTTGTTTTATTGTACACTTCCTGTGTACTCTGTTGGTTTCCTTTTTTGATTAATGAAATATTTATTTATCAAAAAAAAGTTTTCTATTTCCTCTCTTGTGGAGTTGATTGTTCTTTGTTCCTTTCCGGGTTCTTTTTTTGTTCCACGGTATATTTCTAGTATGCTTGGGCAGTTTCAATAAAGTTTCTTACTTATCAAAAAAAGTAAAGAACTGATATAGGAGAATTTGAGGCCAAAGAGAAACAAAGGCACATTAGTCCATTGTCTTTTTCTATGTTATGAATAGTTCATTATTATATCTTTAATATTTTAAAAGGTTATACGAATTGCTTGTGACTTTTAATGAAGTTGGATGGTTGAGATTTAATTGTTATATGTAAGATGAAGGGTTAGGATTCTAGGGTTGCTAAAAGCTATTATAAATAGACTCCTTTGAGTCGTCGTAAGCAGCATTTTCTTATATAATCTATGAAATTTTAGATTTGAATATTTCTTGAGCTCTTTGAGCCTAGAGATCGATGTTTGAGTGTTCCTACTTCGATCCTTATTTTCTTTCCTATCTGTAATCTTATTATATTGCTGGAAATTTATTCTGAAACCATTCTTCTTCACCATATCTAAGTTCTTCTCACCGTGTCAAGTGGTACCAGAGTAAAAGATACTAGATCTGTGCCACAAAATTTAGATTTGAGTCAAAGGTTGCAACTTTAAGCCTGGGGTAGAAGAAATCAAGGCCAATAGGCAGAGATGGATGAGATGAGGGGTATAATTGAAGATTTGTTGCCAAGTTGTATAAGTTCTTTAGCTACTGGAACTAGCAGGAGCTCGTATTGAGATTCCAGAAGGTGATCATGAACCTTGGGACATACTGAAAGGTGGTCTTAAGAATGAGAATGATGCTAAGAAAACCCATTTCATGATGCTGGACCCGTAGAACATGTGACATGGGGTGGATTAGAGGATTGGTTAGTGTGTGCAGTTGAATTGAAGGATGAAAATTTTGTAAGAGTTTGTGTCATAGACTGGGATTCTACACCGATCTATGATGTCTATGTTGATGATGGTGATTTAGAGGCGAGTACTTAAATACATCTTAAAGAAACTATTAAGAAAGTGATGCACACCAATGCAAGTCTTAAGAGTGTTCTTTTGGATATGGAAGGTTTGCACACATCTTTTGAATAACCCACTAGTACTCATTGAAATTCTATAGAGAAATTTTTTAGCGAAGATGGATACTTTCACTTGGAAGTTGTGATTTTTATTAATTCTTCCATCGGCATAATGCTGAATCATGAGAATCTTTTTTTTTTTTTTAAGAATATAAAGATACAATATTTGATTGTGTTTTACCAATAAAAAAAAATTTGTTCGGGAAGAATTTATGGAGAAAGACTCAATTGGACAAGGCTCAAGAGATGCAAGGATGTGGATGAGTCACTTTTTAGAACAAAGTTATATGATGCCAGGTGGTTGTAATTTATTTTACATGACTTGTTCATGTTTTTTTTTGATCGGTACATGACTTGTTCATGTTACAAATTGAATAAAGGTGGTCAAGCTTGTTATGCACAAATTCTTATTGGAGTATTAAGACTAAGGAGCATTTTTTGATGTACGATGTACTTAAGACGACAAAGAAAGAAAGGATGAAAAATAATATTCGAGACTGCATTAGATCGTGGAAAAATTTAAGCTAAACTTGAGGACAAGTTTTTTCTAGCATGAGGAAAAAAATTCCATTACTGTTTTTTCTAATGTAGTAGAATTTGAGCCCAAAGGAAAAAAATTCCATTACTGCTTTTATTTCATGTTATCTTTAATTTATTATTATGTCTTTAATATTTTAAAAGGTCATATGACTAGCATGGTGGGTTTCAGTTAACTCAACTGATAAAGTTTCTTGTCGAATAAGGGACCTGGGTTCGAATCCGGCCTATACAAAAAACCAATTTGGTGTCTTGGCCTGATGATAAAATGAAATCATCATGGAGCGGACGCCATAGATTAAAATCCTATCATATTTATTAAAAGAAAAGGTCATATGACTAGCATGCGACTTTTTTTTAATGAAGTTGGATGGTTGGGGTTTACTTGTTATATTTAAATGAAGGGTTAAGATTATAAGGTTACTAAATGCTATTATAATTAGGTTCTTTTGAGTTGTTGTAAGCAGCCTTTTCTTCCCTAATCTGTGAAATTTCAGATTTGAATATTTCTTGTGCTCTTTGAGCATAGAGGTTGATGTTTTAGGGCTTGTTTGGTACATGTTTTCTTTTTCATTTTCATTTCCTGACTTTTTTCAACTTTTCAAATTGAAATTTGAAACTTGTTTGAATTTTTTTTTTTTTTTTTAAATTTCTGTTTGGCACCCAATTTTTTCATATGTTTTCAGTCTTGTTTTTATTTTAATTTTTATTATGGGTAAAACTTAGGTATACTAGGTTAGGTACATTAGGTTCAATAATTGAATTCAAACACATGGTTACATTAACCAATGAAACACAAATAATATTATCTTTTTCAAGAATATTTAAATTCAATACAGTTATGTATTATCCTATTATTATTATATTAAAAAAATATTATTATATTTATTTTATGTGTATAAACTAAAATGAGATAAAAAACAAATAATGAAAACAGCTTATGGCCCTTTAGAAAAAGGGCATGGATCCCACAAAAAAAAACAAATTGTTTTCAAGAAAAAAATTGAAACCGATGTACCGAACACAAATTTTTTTGGTGGGGCCCACGAATTCTGTTTTATAAACATGAAAATAGTTTTGCAAAAGTGTGTACCAAACAAGCCCTTAGTGTTCCAACTTCAATTCTATTTTCTTTTCCTATTTGTACTCTTATTTTATTGCTGAAAGTTTCTTCTTAAACCCTTCTTCTACACCACATCTTAGTTCTCCTCACTGCATCAAGAAGTGTTATAATGAAGTGTTATAATGTAGCTTTAAATATATATATATAATTCTTGATTCATTAACGATGTGGTGTAAGACAGATTTGTGAGGATATCCCGCAAGTGCTTGATTCAGATGTACCTGGCTTAGCTGAACGCCCGATCAACATATTTCTTCCTAGATTGTATAAGGTAACATAATTAGTTTCTTTTGTTAAAATTCATTTGTTCTATATTTAAGTTATCTTCATTTCACATCTTCTGTTGAAACCAATTTCAACACTGTCCTCAAATGGGTTTGTAATAGCACCTTTTAACCATTCATGCTTTTTGTTTGTCTTTTTTTCTTTCTTTGTGGATTTTTGACTTGCTTTTTGTTTATTACAGTTTTTTCAGTCACCACATGCCTCATTAAGAAAGCTTTCCTTGGGTTCTGTTAATCAATACATTATGTTGATGCCCGGCGTAAGTATAATTCAAATAATTGCTTTGTTGGTTCCTGCTGGACGTTATCAGAGAAAAATTCATGCACAGGGGAGATAGTAACTCTTTTAAGCTGATTGCTTGCAGGCTTTATATGTGTCTATGGATCAATATCTTCAGGGTTTGTTTGTTCTTGCTCATGACCCTGCCTCAGAAGTGCGGAAATTGGTAACTACTTTCTTTGTCTTACTGTCCCCTGGCTTGTTCTGCAATAAAAAGCATCTAATTTAACACTAAATATGTCCTCTTGAACTTTAGCTCATTGCTTATGGTTAAATTATGTTGGTTGTTCACAACTATTTGTTAATTCCAATTCTGTAGGAGATCTTTTGCCATGCCTTATAGTTCCCTTCCATGTCGTACTTGAGTATATATTATAATGCATATGGCTCATGAAATTAATTTCGAATATATCGCTATATTATTTATCAAAAAAAAAAAAAAAAAAAAAAATTAATTTCGAATATATCATATTTGTATTGGCGATATACTTTCTATGTTTGTTTGAAGAGACTATATTTTGATTTACAATTGTCACAGTGTTGAGCTTTGCACTTATCAAAAAAAAAAAAAAAAAACTTTGTTGAGCTTTGGTATTTGATTTAGTACTATGAGTGTTTTGCTTACACCAATAGTTGTTTCTAGCTCCACATTTATCAGCTTTGGGTTTCTTATTAGTTTTGTTTCTGATGATGGACCGTGGAATGCTATTATTTTATTATAAGCTTTTCTTTGATCTCATAATTTCTTGTATCCCTATAGGTTTGTGCAGCATTTGTTCAGCTAATCGAAGTCCGTCCATCTTTCTTGGAGGTTAGCATCTTGTTTTGCACCATCATAGTCTTACCTGCATGTTATTTGCTTGTATTATGTTCCATTTTCTATGCAGAAATTTTTGTTGCATGTTGCTTGCTTTTTGTTTACTCTGAGTGTCTAGGGTAATTTAAATATGTCTACTTAATTTATTGTGCATCTTAATATCATGCTATCTTATCTTGCAACTTGTTCTCTTGTTTTTTCCCTCTGGGGTACACTCATTGTGTACCTAGAGGTGGTTTTTCTTTAATAAATTTCTTCTTACCCGTTCCGGTATCCTTGATACCCGTTCTTTCTATCTTGCTCTCCGGGCTTCTGTGGCTTCAGATTTTGCTTGGAAGAATGTTTGGAGGGTAAAAGCCCCTCGGAGGGTAGTTTTCTTTGTTTGGACAGCAGCTTGGGATCAGCTCTTGACTTGTGATAATCTCATGAGGAGGGGTTTTGTGATGGCTGGTTGGTGCTGTATGTGCAAACGCAGTGGGGAGTCGGTTAACCATTTATTACTTCATTGTAATGTGGCTAGGGAGGTGTGGAATTTTGTTCTGGGCGCGTATGGGGTTCATTGGGTTTTTCCAGAAACAGTTAGAGACCTCTTGGCTGGTTGGCATAATTGGTGGGGGCGGAAATCCTCGAGGATTTGGAATTTCATTCCTCATTGTATAATGTGGAATCTATGGCGGGAACGAAATGGGTTTATTTTTGAGGATCAGGAGCATTCGGTCGGAAAGATCCTTGAGCTTGTAATGGGGTCTCTTTATGATTGGTCCACTGCTTGGAACCTGTGTTCATCTCACTCCTTAGGGGAATTCCTAGAGTCCCTTTCTTTTTGTCCTTTATCTTCTCATGTATAATTTGCTAACCTATGTGCATGCTTTGTGCACAAGGTGTTTTGATCAATAGTATCTCTTTTTACTTATCAAAAAAAAAAAAAAAAAAGATCTTGCAAATTGCCATGCCTTTTCTCTATTTTAATGCCATCTCTTCATTTTAGTGTTGCTCTGAAATGATTTTTTTCATTATAATGCAGCCACATCTGAGGAATGTAATTGAATACATGCTACAAGTCAACAAGGACACTGATGATGAAGTGGCTCTTGAGTCCTGTGAATTCTGGTATTCCTCCACTTTGTGAACTATGAACTACACATATGAATGTCTTGAAAAGTAGCATGGTAGTCATTTATGTAGCTTTTAGATCTTGTGTAAGAGAGATTGCTAGTAGATGTTAGTAGTTCTCTTTTTTGGTTCCTGCTTCCCTTCAATCATGCAACTTTACATTTTTGTGTTAAGGTGCCTTCAACAAGTAAATAGGATTGATATGAGTTTTTTAGTTTTATTTTTTTGTTTGAGTTTCTAGATTTTTGTATCACTTAATTTTTGTTTCTCGGGCATTCCTTTTGTATAGTCCCTGTGGTTTGCTCTATTTTTGTTGCAATAACATTTTTTTTTTTTCTTATAAAATTTTTTTTTTTGCATGCTGAATTTAGTTGTTTTATTGTTTAAGCTTTTAATTTCTTTAGTATATAAGAAGGTGTCCTCAGTTGTTATGCTCAAGTCTAAATGATTTGATTATTGAAAGACTACTGACATCTGGAAGTAATTTATTTGGTAGATAACTTTGCCATTCTCTTTATCCCACATGGTCGTATACATCCACACAGATGCACTTATGAAGTATATTATGGCCACTATCAATGCCCACCCACCCATAAGCTTATATTATTATATCTAAGCTCAGTTAGGGAACCCTGTTTGAAGCTTGGTTGATATGTATGGTCTTGCTTTCTTCTAGATCAAGATTTAGGAACTAAAACAAAGTGGGTTTCTAATTTTCTTATGGTCTTCTTATGCACTTAAATTCCTGTGCAAGATTGTAATTGTTGTCTGTCTAGTAGTTAATATGCAATATCAATTTTCAGGGTTGTGTTCGGAGTAGGAGTCTCACCATTTTTTTTCCATTGCAGAAATGCAAGAATAAGAAAGAGCTTGAAACTATATCCGAGAGACTAACAGATATATCTTCCTACATCCACCTTTGATGACCTTTACTAAAAATCATATATGTGGAGCAACTGAAGAGTTCTTATAATGATAATTGTAGTCTAGCTATTTTGTTCTTGACATTGTAAAAAGGAGAAAAAAATATTTCGTCTTTCATGTAGCACTTAAGAGTTACTTAAAAAATATCATAGATTTCGGGTTATGTTGTTCAGAACCTTTAACCTTTGTGTTGTAAAATTTTCATTTTACTATTTTTTTTTTGGTTTCATTGACAAGCTACTTTTTCCGTATTGATTGTGGTTTGCAGGTCTGCATACTGTGATGCTCAGTTACCACCAGAGAATTTAAGAGAGTTCTTGCCACGTCTAATTCCGGTATAATTAATGCTATGTTGAGATTTTTCTTTGAAGTCAGGTGCAATTCTCTTAAACATATCTATCACACTTGCAGATTTTATTGTCAAACATGGTTTATGCTGATGATGATGAATCACTTGTGGATGCCGAGGTTAACTTTTCTGGGTATTTGTGTTTTTGGTGTATCTGAATTGATACTTGCTGTAGTTCATAATTCACCTGGTGTCAATTTATTGTTGCAGGAGGACGGGTCTCTCCCAGATCGTGATCAGGTTAGAACCATGTTTTCATTATTGAGTTCCTGGGTTTTCTGTAGTTTATTTGTTTCTGCACTGGTAGTTTCCTGCTCAAATTTTCTAGTGTGAATTTATTGTTTTCTGTCTTCTAAATTTTTCTGCGCAGGATATCAAACCTCGTTTCCATTCCTCACGATTTCATGGATCCGATAATGCGGAAGACGATGTAAGTAGCAACATAATCCTTGTTCTGTTTTTGCTTATTGAAATGGTTTGGCTGGTCAAGTTGACTCAATAAAGATAACTTAATTCTGCTTTGATTTAAAGATGACATCACTGGTGTGAAGTTCTTCTAAACCACATTCTTTGAATCATTTCAGGACGATGACATTGTTAATGTTTGGAATTTACGGAAATGCAGTGCTGCTGCTCTTGATATCCTCTCAAATGTGTTTGGCGATGAGATTCTTCCAACGTTGATGCCGATAGTTCAGGTGATTGATTTATTTGGCATTAGATGTAAAGATTTGATTGTGAAAGGATATATTGCTTTCATTGCTTCTTTTCTTTGTGTCGTCTTTCTTTTCCTTCAACTTTTTCTTACCCCTCTCCATTATATTCTCATTTGTGCCTCCCTTCCATCTCACCTCCTATTCTTCATTTTCTGCTCGCTATTGGTACAGATGGCTCTGGTAGTTGATCATATAATTTCATGGTTCACTTACCAAAAATAAAAGTACATGGTTCAATAATGATGAAACTGCTATTTTGTTCTTTTAAGTTTTGATAGATCATGGATTACTTTGGTCATTAAGGAAACTGAGTTATTGAGCATGTTTGTGATGTTTCAGGATACTTATTTATCTAATGGGAACTCAGTTTGAAAAATATTCTTCCATTGTTTTTTTTTTTTTTTTTTACCTTAAACCTTATTTAAAATTCAGAACATGTTTTAGTACAATGGAAAATATTGTCATTCACATACACACAAGAATACGAGCAATATTTTTTAATTTTTTAGTAAGAATGTACGAGCAATACTTGAATTGCTGCTGATATGACCAATTAAACTAATAGCTGTAAATCTTTCTTGAACACATTACTTTATTTGGAACATCAGGTAGGATTCTTGTATTATGTAAGTTTTGGGTGCAAGTTGAATAAAAAAGTATCCTGTTGTAGAAGAATTTTCCTCTCAAGCTAGTGGCTCCTGCTTCCAAATACATGGTTTCACTTGTCAAATTTTTGCAGGCCAAGTTGTCCGCCACAGGTGATGCAGCGTGGAAAGAACGGGAAGCTGCTGTTTTGGCTCTTGGTGCCATAGCTGAAGGTTGCATTAATGGTCTTTATCCGCATTTGTCTGAGGTAATATTATTTTGAATAGCTATGTTTTATGGTGCACATGCATACACATGCACACACGGACAGATAGTGCTAAATCCTAGGTGTGTCTATTCATGCTCTTAAAGTTCCTTTTTGCTGTATTATACATTTAAAGGTCTCCTTGTTCTTTGGCTTCTCCCCGTTCTCCTTGGAGATCATTTTTATATCATCAATTACCTTTTTAGTTTTATCTTCATTGGTATTATTTGGTTGTAATTGCTTATTTGTTTTGTTTCCGACTACATGGGAATCATGGAATTGCTATATTTGTGATACGGAATGTAGTCAAATTGTCTTACTTTTTTCCTTTTTATTTTGATATTATCATATCATCACATCAGTAGGTATGTGGTGCGGTGCCTATTTAAAATTCGTTTGTATCTTGATACTCAGATATGAAAAATTCTTATTCTCTATTGATGCTTATTCTACACTTGCTGATTCAGCATGTTGAAAAGTTAAGTCATTTATGTTTTTCATTTGCAGATTGTCACATTTCTTATCCCTCTTTTAGATGATAAGTTTCCGCTGATACGGAGTATTTCATGTTGGACGATTTCTCGTTTCAGCAAATTTATAGTTGAGGTATAATTACATTCCCATTCCATTGTCTGATTGTTGCCAGAGATAATTATTGCCTTCTTTCTGATGCATTCCAGTTGTATATCCTTTTCTTAGGCTGATTAGCATACTAACAAGTTGAAGCTTTCAAGTGTTTTTTTGAATAAAATATTTTAGAGAAGCATGATTGGACAGAATGTAATTGTTATGAAGTAGGGTTGAAAGGTGGGATTTGTGGAATGGTTGTCAATCTTCATGGATGATCAAAGGGTGTGTCCAGTAGAATTAGGGTGAAGTTACTTATCAAAAAAAAAAAAAGAGTTAGGGTGAAGTCTCCTGGGGTGTTGTGTTGTCAACCAATTTCCTATTTGATTGCAAATAAGATTCATATGCTGGCTGGAAGTCAGCCATGGTTCATGCTAGGGAGCAACATCATGTGGCTACAATAGCTTGGCTGAATTATGGAAAATTTGAATTAAATCTTGAACAACAGAAGGAATATATTTCTAGTGGATATCCTCTGAGAAAGAGTATCTGTATGTTCTTCAAGATCTTTCTGTAAGAAATAGAGCACATCTTGAATATTAGATATTTAAGAAAAGTTGAGAGTAATCTTCCACAAGTCTCATCTGTAGGCGCCTTATTTTTCTATTTGATAGAAAAATGAAAATCATACACTACACTGAACTGAATACATGGCCTCATTCTCCACCCCTTATTTATGGGGGAAGGAGGCACCATTTGGTTATTTCTGAGATTCATAGAAATTAGTGTTTCAATGCTGTATTTATTGGAGAGATTAAATATGAATCCTGTGGAGAGTAGGATGTACTGGAATTCAAGTTTGAGTAACTATTTTTAATTTTGTTTGCCAATCTTTGATTAATAAAGAGCAGATTTTAGGAAATTTTAGATTAATTGTCAGAGTAATCATAGGGGTCAGACCCCATAGAACTGTTTTCTTTCCCACTGGTGTTGCTGGTTGGCTCAAAAAGTGAGAGTGAAGTATTGTGGTATTGGAAATCATGAGATCTAGATGTCATTGTGTCAATCAATGTTCTAGCTGTGATAATCTTACTCACTGATGACTAGTGATAAATTACCAATTGTCCCAAAAGCGTAAGCTATCAGGAAATAGTGAATTTAATCGCGGGGACAGGTTTTAAACTTAGGATCACCTGCTTTGATACTATGATAAATTACCAATTGTCCCACAAGCTTAAGCTATCAGGAAATGGTGTATTTAATCATTAACCATTATTCTAACTACTATAAAGTAAAAAAAAAAAAGCGAGGAGGGATCCTCTCCATTGTAGCTCTCTCTTAAATATTAGACTTGGTTTCCTATCTTGTCAAGGGTCTGCCGTATGGCATATCCTAGACCCACTTAAAAAGCTTCAGATGGAGTTCTTTTGAAGCAGGGAATTTTGACCAAATTTATGTAGTATCCACACCCTTAGGTATTTTGGCACAAATGTACCTGATAATACATTGAAGTTTCTGTGTTATATGTACGTAAAATAGATATAACACAGTTACAATTTACTTCTAATCTGAAAGTGATTATGACTTATTACTCTTACCTAGAGTTTGAACCATTACAATCTATCCTGTTTCTTTGTGCAAGGCTGCAGAAGTTTTGAAGTTGACAACTAGTCTTTCTTATATCTCAGGGTATTGGACACCAACAAGGCTATGAGCAGTTTGACAAGGTTCTTATGGGTCTATTGCGAAGAATATTGGATACTAACAAGCGGGTGCAAGAGGCTGCTTGTTCAGCATTTGCAACACTAGAAGAGGTTCTTGCTATAAATGATGTTCAGTTCTTTCTATAGATGCAGTTTGAATATTGTATTTTTATTTCTTTTTAAAATCTGTAAATCTCAGTGGTGGTTTGTTAATTTGCAGGAGGCTGCAGAGGAGTTGGCACCACGCTTGGAAATAATTTTGCAGCACCTTATGTGTGCTTTTGGAAAATATCAGGTTTTTTTTTCTGGCCTTTGCCATAACCAAGTTATTTTTAATGGTACAGTGATGACATGTAATGCTGGCTGATGACATAATTGAATTTCATGCAATGCTTTATGCTTAGTATCATATCATATGCACTCTTTGCCTGCATTACATAATATCTTTGTCATTATATGCAGAGACGGAACCTTAGAATTGTATATGACGCTATTGGAACCTTAGCAGATGCTGTTGGAGGGGAGCTAAATCAGGTATCATCATTTTGCTGAGATAATCTTGCCATCCCTTTCCCCCCTCCCTATTTTTTTCATGTCATATCTACTGCGACCACTTGCACTGAAAGCTTATTGCCCTGCTGCATTTGTTAAGAAGACAATTCTATGCCAATTGACTGTCATGATGATTTGCAGCCCAATTATCTTGACATTCTGATGCCACCATTAATTGCGAAGTGGCAGCTACTTTCAAATTCTGACAAAGACATCTTTCCCCTGCTGGAGTGTTTTACATCTATAGCACAGGTATTTTCACTCTTTTCTTTTGAGTTTTGGTTTCTTAAGGGATCACTGGAGTATCCAAAGATAGTGATGTGCAAAGCTAGCGTTAAGATAATAGTCTTCCCTGCGATAGCCTATAACTACTAGAGTTAATTTTAACCATTAAGCACTTTAATGATTGCTTCAAGGCGTATGATATTGATGTATGAGGAGTATACCACTGTGAAATCTGTTTGTAGTAGTTAGTGGACAAAATTAATGGACTTTGAGATATAATATGATTGGAGAATTGTTACAGTATTAATTCAAAACAGACCAACTTTCAATTAAAACTCCTAGAGGATTAATTAGAAATTAGGGCCAGCCCAAAAAAAGTAGTAAATCAATGTAAATCACTTGATCTGGTTATCTGTGAATTTCACATGGTAACAACTGGTTGGGAGGGAACAGAGTCTGAACACTTGCGATTCTTCCGTGCATCAAAAGAGAATGAAGCTACTAATCTTTTAAACAGAGAGAATATTGGCCAACAGAGCTCAAATGGCGCTTCCTCCCCTTATTAGAGCAAGTTGGACCATGGAGGGTAAGGTCTTGGGTTCAAGATCCACTGGGTGAGTGTGTAACTTATCAATCAAAAGGAAAAAGGAAAAACAGACAGAGAATATTGGAAACTCTCATGTGAATCAGTTATGTTGGCAAGGCATGAGATAAAAGTCTTGCTTACAGTGACCAATATCCATCCCCCTTCCTTTCTCTCTCTCTTTCCTAATCTTCTATCATTCTAATCTGATTAAAATTGGCTTTACAAACCATAAACGAAATCCATACCTCTATAATTTGGGAATATATGAATCATAAGAAGGGTCAAAGCTTGAAAAGATGGTTTTTATGGGGGGGGGGGGGGATAGAAACTTGGAGATGAAGCACACTAAGGTCTTCAATTTTAATTTGAGTTTTAGAAGCCAAATCTCTATTAAATTAGTTCTGTTATTTTTGGAAGAATATTAGTTAAATGATTAAATTCACCATTTCCTAATAGCTTAAGATTTTGGGACAATTGGTAATTTAACATGGTATTAGAGCAGGTTATTTCCCCCACGTCACCCAATATAATTAGTTCACGTGTTTGGTTGGTCCTGCAACACATGAGGGGGGTGTGTTGAAAGTCAAAAAGTCCCACATTGGGAAATTAAAACCTTGCATCCCTACATATTAGATCTTGGGCCTCTCAACCCATTGCCAATTGGTTTTGAGGTTGGATGCTCCAATTTAATATGTAGGGATGCAAGGTTTTAATTGCCCAATGTGCGACTTTTTGACTCTCAACAATTTTTCACAAATACTGCTTGAGACAACAATGAGTGGCACATATATGCTTAATGTTCTGATCATATGCATTCATACTTCGTCTTTTTCTTTCTCATATTTGTTTCATTGAAAAATATTCTTTTTTATTTATTTTTTATAGACATAACAACCAGGAGCTACAAAAGTAAATATCTGGATAACAACTATGAGTTGCATTAATGCAGAAGAATAATGTGTTTGTTTTTCTTTCCAGGCATTGGGTACTGGATTCTCTCAATTTGCTGAGCCTGTATTTCAGAGGTGCATAAACATCATCCAGACCCAACATGTGGCAAAGGTTTCAGTAATTTGATATCTTGATTGTTTTTGAACCAGCGGTTATGATTTGTTAATTTATTTTGCTTATGGATCATTGCTGTTACTTTATGGTTCTCTGAAGTTCTCTCTATGTTTAATGTTGGTGTTCTTTGTTATCTTTTGGCCAACGAGATCTAGCTCAAATGTTACCTCTTTCCCTTGTAAGGGCAAGGTTCAGAGTGATGTTGTGGGTTCGAGCCTCACCGGGTGCATCTGTAACTCATCAATAAAAAATAGCACATTGAGTGTATCTCACCTTAAAAATTCATACCTTTTGTCTCCAAACAAATTTGCATTCTTTGAATTGGTGACAGCAGCTTAAGAGAAATCAATATGTGAAATGCTTCAAAAATGTGTTTTGAATTTCAGCAGTAACTTCATCATTCAGAATCCTGTGTACATCATTCATGCTGGTATCATACCCATATTATATTTGAAACTGCAAACATTTTGAGTTCTTTTGGCATTAACGTCACTTTTACACTGCATGGAATTACATAAATTGTATAGTATCTGTATTTTTTCCTCTTAAAATGTATGGTTCCTTTAAAATCTGGTCCAACCTGTAATTTTTGTCAGATGTTTTGAACTCCTATTGCAGGTTGATACTGTTTCAGCAGGGGTTCAATATGATAAAGAGTTTATTGTATGCTGTCTTGATCTGCTCTCTGGACTTGCCGAGGGTCTTGGCAGTGGGATAGAGAGTCTGGTACTCCCCTTTCTCCTAAATTTCTTGATCAGGAAAAGATATGAAATAAAGTTTAGCTGCAATTAAATCTTGTCTGCCTGTTTTCATTGATTCTGTTTGTTATGTTTTATCAGAAAATAATGCATAACTAAATGTTTAATAAAGCAGAGTAATTGATCAGTTTCATGGACCTTTCTACGAACGTGTGATACTAGAATTTATGCCTTATTGAGCGGTTTATCTGGTGGAGTTAAAACTAACAGATAGTGCATTGGGATCTTTCTTAAAAATGTTTTTACCATCAAATATGAGTAATTATTGGATAAATAATCATATAGGGACCTATATGAACACTATGTGGCCTGTTTTCTTTGTATTTGATTAGTGCCAACTCATTGTCACTTGGGAAGAAAAAAATGGTTTTGCTGCCTTGGTTTTGGTGAATTTTCCATATGTTCTAGATATTTGTCTTGGTGGACTGCAAGCTGTGTCATCTGTAGCAGACCTGGAATTACAGAGTTTCTGAATGGAATGTGGATATTCCACATATTAAGAGTTCTTAAACATGATTTGGCTTGTATGTTGTGTACTTATGTTACTTTTCTGCAGGTTTCACATGGTAATTTGAGAGATCTGCTTCTACAATGTTGCATGGATGATGCTTCTGATGTCCGGCAAAGTGCCTTTGCACTTCTTGGGGACCTTGCTAGGGTAAGTTGAAAATCTTTGTCCATCAAATGACCTAATTTTAAGCACAGCCCTTAGGATGGGTTTCACAACCCATGGACTGAGTTGCTTGCCGGATCTGAGGACTTGAATATACTGACTTACCAAAAAAAGGAAGTAGCTAGGCAGCACAGGCAACAGGGCTAGTGGTTCAGTAGAAGCTATAGTTTTTGGTTTTAAGTATCTCAAGCTTTAATGTTTATCAATTACCTTCGATGATTTTGATTAGGTATGCCCCATTCATTTGCAACCTCGTTTGTCTGAATTTCTTGATGTTGCAGCAAAGCAACTGGTAAGTGAAACTTTTTTCATGGTTGTGACTTTTTAGCAGTACTCTTGGCAGCCCCTTTATTTATGTAATATATGTGCTGTACAGACCAGTCCTAAGCTTAAGGAAACTGTTTCAGTTGCAAACAATGCATGTTGGTCAATCGGGGAATTAGCAGTTAAGGTAAGTTAAAGCTCTATGTGCTCCATTAAAAACTCTTAGCTTTTGCTGGTTTTAGTTTTATGTAACTGCTGCTCCACCTCCGTCCCTTGGGGAACCCTCTGTCATAGCAAACTGCATTCATGCCTTGATTAGGCTACTTGGGTGCTTTGCAATTTGTCATTTAGAATTCCTTCCTTTCATTTTTCATCACTTCTGTGGCCTTCATCTGATAGATAACGGACTTATAAAGATTTGCATAATCATGGATTTGCTTTCATATTGGACAGATGCCCAAGTTTGGATTCCTAGCTCTTGGCTTTATACTGAGTTATTGCCAACACAAACAATTTTGAGCTTTTGACACTTTCCTTACATCTTGTAGGCCCTATATTTAGTTCTAGATATGTAGTTATCATTACACAGGTGCTTCTTCTAGGTTTTATCTTTATTTACCGTGAAAAGGGCCTATGAATCTATTCACTCGGCCATTTCGTTTGCTAGATGTAATTGACATTTGATGTGTTTTTAATTTCAGGTTCGTCAAGAAATTGCTCCAGTTGTTATGACTGTTATGTCATGCTTAGTTCCAATCCTTCAACATGCGGAGGTGATTCTCTTTCATTATTGTTTGTGCATGTGTGCATGTGTATTCTACAAATTGTGTCATCTTTGATCACATTTCTTGATGCTGAGCAGGAGCTCAACAAGTCACTCATAGAAAATAGTGCAATTACACTTGGGAGGCTTGCCTGGGTTTGTCCGGAGCTTGTATCACCTCACATGGAACATTTCATGCAAGCATGGTGCAGTGCTTTGTCTATGTAAGTATTTCTATGTCTGCACTGACTAAAGAAATTTATTTGGTGTCAATCATTGTTGTTTCTAGAAGCTAGTGAGGTAAAATTAGCCTGTTGAGAAAATGCTGATGGACTTGGGAACTAATTAAGGGATTATGTAATTCTCTGGAAACTATGTGAACTACTGTTAGAGTGTTGATCAAGGCAGAAAAATGGTTTACAATGAAAGAACTAGATTAATCCATTCTAACTTTCAGTCTTGTTTATTCATACCAAAACTTGGTCTCAACACTGACAAGAGCAGGAGTGTTCAAGGGTCGGTTTGGTCAGGTTTAGTATCAACCCACCATCTAACTAAAAGCTTACGGGTTGGGAAAGTCCCTACCTGATTGATCCATTGGCTGAAACCGACTGAGCCTCAATTTCAGTTTGATTGTCATGTCTGGTTGGGTTATTGTGGTGGGCTTGATGAGTTGCCTAATTTTGGATATCAAACAAAAGTGTACCCCATTCAACATCATCAACCATCTACTGCTTTAGTTCCCAAATAATTGAAAAAAAAAAAAAAGAGATCCACAATTCCAACTCCTTCCCTTTTCTGCACTTTCCTAGCAACCAACTGGAGAAAAACGAAAACCAATCTGAGCACTTAACTCAGAATCAATAATACTGCAAAAACCCAGATACAGAAATGGAAAGAACGCAAAACTCACTACAGCTTGACCATTTGGGGAAGTAAGCTGGCCATATTGGCTGGCTGTCTGCTACTTGATCCTAATCGATTTAACGACAAATATTTGCTTTCGAACTCATTTTCTTCTGGCTACTTTGGATTGGAGCACATATTTGCTTTAAGTATTAGGAGGAAGTGAGGCGATCAAAGGCCTTGGTGAAGAGTTGGAGAGAGAGAGAGAGTCCAAGATAGGGAGAAGTTAACAGAAAAAAGGGGTGGAGGGTCTGAGAAGCGGGAAATTTCTTGGACTAATGAGATGAAGCTGTGGGAAAAAAGGGCATATGTACAATTTTGTTGGTTGGTTAGGGTTTCTTGGGTGGATTTTCATTAAACTTGACACCCAACTGAAAGTCAAAATTTTTTAATTTCACAAACCCGAAACCAATAAAAACCTGAATTAACTTCACAAACCTAAAATCAACTGCCCCCCCTTTTTTTTTGGAATCAACTGCGTTTTATCAGGCTGGGGTCAGTCGGTTTCATCAGGTTTTTAGGATGGGTGAACAGCCTCAGAGACCAATGCTTGTGCAAACTTATCTACTTTGCTCTTGAAACATTGACCCAAAACTGCGACTGTGGCACCCGCCTTCGTGTTCTGATGATCAATTAATTTGTGCAGGATACGTGATGATATTGAAAAGGAGGATGCTTTCCGAGGTCTATGTGCAATGGTATGCATCCCTTTCTTAATGAGTTTATATTTGGAAAATATCAGTAATTAAAATGCCGCATGGGTTTTCTTAAATGTTGCCAGGTTAAAGCAAATCCATCTGGGGCATTAAGCTCACTTGTTTTCATGTGCAAAGCTATTGCAAGTTGGCATGTAAGAATGGCATTGTCTTTTAAGATTATTTTATTGTTTTGTTCTCCAATAAACACTCAATGGTGTCACTTATCAAAAAAATAAAAACTCAATGGTGTCACATTTTGTACATCTATAGGAAATAAGGAGTGAAGATCTACATAATGATATTTGCGAGGTGTTGCACGGTTATAAACAGGTTAGCACATTGCTTTTGTTGGCAGCATCTTTGTAGAATTTTATGGCATGGAACAATTTATTCTTCAATAGGCTTGGCTGAATAACATGGATTTCCTAATTATTCTATCAATGTATGTTGTGTATATATCCCTTGACATTGTTAGATTTTTTTTTTTCAAGGTCAAATTCTTGTTTGATTGTTATTAATTAAACCTTTTTTTAAAGAAAAATCTGCATGGGATTTACAAACTAATCAAGGGATAGATAGAATTTTTATTAGGAAAGCAAATACATTTGGTCCCTAAAATTTGGGTTAGGTTCTATTTCAGTTCTTGAAATATGAAAAGTTCCTTTATAGTCCTAAAAAATTATGAACATACCAAATCAGTCCTTCAGTAGTCTTGCCGTTGTAATTCTTGCTTACGTGGCAATGTTTGGCAAAGCTACTTAGTGCTCCGTCATAACAGCAAGGTTACGGAAGGACTAACTTGTTACGTTTACATGTTTTTGAGGACTAATAAAGAATTGTTCAAAGTTCAGAGACTAAAATAGAACTTGACAAATTTTAGGGACCAATAGTATATTTTCACATTTTTTATTATTTTTTAGATCCGCCTAGTAACAAAATGGGCATAGATAAGACTATAAAATTGATTTACTCTAATCAATTCATAATTTCTCAGATGCTTAGAAATGGAGCATGGGACCAATGCATGTCTGCTTTGGAGCCCCCAGTGAAGGATAAGCTGTCAAAGTATCAAGTGTAATATGTTTCTCACAGCAGATGTTTTTTTTCTTTCTCTGCTGCCATTCTTCTGCAATATGTGCCTCTTCATAGCGGTGTGTCTGCGTCAATACTGTTGATCATCTGTGCATGTCCGATATTTAATTGCAGTCATGATTAACCACAGATGAAGTGCTGCCCTATTTTCTCAGGCAAAGCATTATGTTGACCTAATTCTTTGAAGCTTGGAGATATTTTGCACCTCTTCGAAACTTCAAATGGATTGATTGTGTCTGGACAGCATTTTGATTTTAGAAATGAAGCAACTGCGGGTTGGGACGACGATATGGTGTACAGGGGGGGTGCAGCTTTCTAGGCTTCGAGATAGTGTGTTCATTTTTGGTGTCTTGTATTTACGGAAGTGCTAAACATTTCTCAGTCAGGCTCTGGATTGATAATTTTTTTTATAATAATTTTTAATTTATTTGGGGCTTAAGAGTTCTTCATAGTTTTAATTCTCAGTGGATAGGGTTTGTGTCTGATTTCCACAGATTTTGTACTAGGGGTTTGACATATATAATCTTGTTCAAGGTCTGTAACATTTATATTAAAAAGATCCCAGTTATTCTTGCTGCACTCACAGGCTGTTTGGACTTGAGTCTGGGAACAATAAACACTATAGTAACCTTCAGTTTCATGAATGATTGGAATTGTATTTCTTTGAACCGAACTTGTCATTTTATTCTCTCCATTTTGTGACCTTTTCCTACACCTTATGCCGTCTCTTATTTAATTTTTTTTTGGCAATTGATACATTTGTGTCATATTTTGAAATGATAAACATCCCTCCATCAACCCCGAACACATGCATTGGCATCGGTGGAATAAGCAATGGTACGCACCCATATATCAAGGATATGATTCTGACCTATTCTGTGAAATAAGTACAAGGAAATTTGGAAGTGAAAGGAATTAATGGACACCTACTCCAAATGAATTCTTGGGGTTGATTTACCGACGTGACCAATTATATATACTCATCCACCCGAGAAAGTATCTCATGAGATGGTGTTATGGAGCATTTTTCTTGCATTTGGTGTGTTTCACAAACTTGTGGGATCCACTTGAGATTCTATTCATAAGCTGGTGCCTCATCGTGGTCTTGTAATTATGTTTCTAAGAACCCTCAGATTAGCTGCTCTGCCACACTTGTGTATATTCCCATGGTTCCCTGAAGTCTTAAACCGCAATCATCTTCGCGATATCTTGGTAGGCATTAGCCTTATAAAATTTATTGTCTCCCAACTCCCAAGTACTAAGTATTTCTCTTATGCTTAGTTTAGTTAAACTCGATTATCCTGGCATACTGGGTGCTTCTTTGTTTCCAGAAACTTGTACTTCTTCCAAGTTTACAACTATAATTTTTGGTATCTAGAACGCTTCACTCACCAACCCTAAAAAACTTTCCATTTGCAGCTATGATATTTTTTGATCTCAACTTGGATAATTTTTTTTGAGAAATTAAAATTACACCCATGCATAGTAGGAACTAGGAAGCCCATTTGGTCTTTGTGGTTGATGATAAAATTAATTTGCTTGCCAACACCACCACTTATATAAATACTGCTTTTGAGATGGGCTTAGGATAACATTAACGGTTATAAACTTCATTACTCATCTGTTTCATTCACTTGCCTAGATAGGGGGGAAAATAAAAACAAAAACAAAAACTCCACCATATAGAGGACTTCAACAGTGAAGTTAACACCATTTATATAAAATTCTCATTTAGAGATAGGCTTAGGATAATAATGCCTATAAACTTCATTACCCGATAACAATTCCTCCATGGGATTATATTGCTGTGGGCTCTAGTGACTGCATACACTGATACAAGTGTAGCTATGGAATTTGCTATCCTTTCAGACCCCTATTCAAAAATTTGAGCTAATCCATTGTCCCTCCTAAAAAGACAAAGATTAAAAAAAAAACGGATCATTGCTAACTAAACCAATGGCTTTCGGGAAAAAAAAAAATGGTCTAGGTAGCCTCCTTAAAAAAAACAAAAACAAAAAACACTGCACTTTTTGATTAATGGTTCATTTTGTCATAGTTATTTTCTTTAGATGCACAAGGATCATATATTATATTTTGATTTATCAAAAATTGAGAATCATTAAGCACTTATATTATATATATATATATACACATATATATCTCATTAAGCACTTTCTTAATATATATATATATATATATATATATATATATTCGGAGCAAACTAGACAATTTTTACATATTCGTTGGAGTTTAGAAAGATAATAAGTTCTTTTACATTTGTTGGAGTAAAAAAGTTTGTGTTAGCTAAAAGCAGATCGGTGATGTTAATGAACCAGTAAAAAAAAAATCTAACCACTTTTCTTGATAAAAAATGGATTTTGCAAAAATAATTGAGCTTTTGAAGAAATCGCGTTAACATCCTGATAAAAAATCAATGGTATCAATTTAATAAAACATGGAGAATATTTCCCCGAAATTTTGACTCAATAAAAATGACGACATGTATTCCAAGAAAAGTAAATTAATTCCTCAAAATAACGCACAATTTTAACACTATGACTGGTAGAATGGAGGGGGAGGGAATAGACAAGAAAGGGGAGAAGAGAGAAGAAAGAAAAGAGAAGGAAAGGAGGGTAAGTGTGTTTGGATGTAGAAGGGAGGAAAAGAGAATGATTTACTTCTCTTCCCTTTAGTTTGATCTGTAAAAAGGAAAAAAAATGAAATGAAAACGTGAGCTTTTTACTTTTATGTCCTAATGAAGTAGAGAGGGGGTGTAAGTTTATGGACAAAAATATAATTTGGCACACCATTAGAAAGTAAAAAAAGTAGTGCACGTTTTGAATTTCGTGCTTCTCTCCATTTTTGCCAAATTTAGGTCGAAAGCAAAAAGTGAAAAATTGTTGGGACCCAAGGAAAACTCTTCCCTCCATCTTTCCATTCTCTCCTCTTTTTCCTTCTAACCAAATAACAGAAAATGCATAATTTCTCTTATTTTCCCTCCCTTTCTGTCCAACCAAATGTTGTGTTAGGGAATTATGGCATGCATTCCAAGAAAAACCAAAAAGCCACTTTGATTTTCAAAACAATATAACCCATTTTCCAAGAGAATTATAGGACATTTTCAATAAAATTCTAGCATGTTTTCAAGGAAAATTACGTGTGTATATATATATTATATATATATATATATATATATATATATATATATATATATATATATATATATATATATATATATATATATATTCTCACGAAATAAATCACATAGTGGTAATTTTTTGTTTTTAATATCTCACTTGATGTAAGCCCAATTTTTTCCATTGAAGAATTGTAATCATGATTTTGAAAACCGGACTGGATCGGCTAGTTTGATTGGTTCAAATGTGAAACGAATGACAATCCAGTCCAATTCTCTTAAAAAACCAAAAATTTAAAAAAAGACATTGAAAACTGAAAAACGGCGGTTCAACCCTAAAAACCAAAGACCGGTCCGGTTGAACAGGTTTAAAGCAATTCATAATGAAAGCAGAAACAATGGGTATTTTACAGCAAAATTTTTTTTTTTTTTTTTTTCTTCTCCTCCTCTCTAGAAGACGTTAAGTAGATGGTTACACAAATTCTTGCACATGGTTATAATGAAGGTAATTTCATAATCTTAAATATGGAACCACCTTTAGTTTGATCAGATGCTTAGACTTTCTATCAAACTCAGTCAAAATTGATTAAAATTAGGGTTTGGTCATAAATTTGTGAAGTCCATAGTTCCAATGTTTGAGCTAGATAAACAGCAGCTTGGGGTCTTTTGGTGAAATAGCATTTTTTTTTGGAATACTTGTGTTGCTTGAAATATTTTAAGAAAATTAGAGAGGGACAAATGGGATGATGACACAATGAACTTGCCAAAGTGTTAGTGCCGGGTCTATATATTAGGCAACTTAGGCCATTGCCTAAGCCCCACAAATGGAAGAAGGCCCCCAAATATTAGTCAGTAAAATTTAATTTAAAAAAAATTCCAAAAAATCTATAAAAAAAATTCTCAATTATAAACTGATAAAATATTTTTTTATAAATAAAAAAGGAAACAATAGAAAAATATGGGTTATTATTTATCTCGTAGGAGTAATAATTAAGCCCCAAAATATAATCAATGTACAATACTTTAGGTTTCCCAATTAATCAATTTGTTTTTTTCGATAAGTTATGTGGTATTTGAACCCTGAATATATCCATTTGAAACACTAGGAAATGCCAATTGAGTTTTAAGGCTCTTGGTTCCCTAATTAAATTCAAACAAATAGTTGCATTATATTTATATTTCATTAGAAAAGAATACATTGCTTGTGTTTGAATTTAATTGAGAAATCTAATGTATTGTACCTAAGAAATCATACCTACATTTACCACAAAAAAAAGTACAAACTCTCTCTCTCTTCAAAATTTTTATTTATTTATTTATTTTTAATTTTTTAATTTTTTTTACTACCAATACGAGTTACAATTGCTTTGACAGAAAGAAGTTTTTACAAATTAAAATTGATAAAATTCTATCTAAGCTTGACTATTGTCATAAGAAAAATTCAGTGGATTAGTCATAATATCAATTGTAAAAGAGATGTTGATAGAACTTGGAGACAACTACTTTATTAGTAATTTTATATCTTAAAAAGCAATAAAAAAAAAATTAAATGAAACATACTATACATAAAGTTAATAACATTTAATACATTAAAAAAAAAAAAAAAAGAAGTTAAAAAATGCCTCATTTAAATTGTCGGCCCCAAAATCTCTTGAACGGGTGCTGTAAAGTGTAATACTCACTCACAATAGAACATGATTATCTCAATTTCCCTTGAAATCTGATCGGTAAATCAAATATATTTTAGTAGTGATCACTAACTCATGATCGGTAAATCAAATATATTATCTCAATTTCCCTTGATATCTAATACAGGAAGGAATGTAATGCCAATTAACTCGGTCCACAATTTTTCCTCAATGTAGGCCCAGCTTTAAATGTTTAGTAGTGATCACTTTCTCATGATTAATTGCTGTGGGCTGCAAAACAGCAAAAGTCCAAAAAACAAAGGTTGTTGGATAAAAAAAAAAAACCTTTTATGTTGTTGGATTCCGACCTGGCTTGTACAACAATGGAGTTAAAAATTGTAGGCTTGGTGGAGCCGAAAAAAAAAAAAAAAAAAAAAAAAAATCAGAAATAACACAAGGGCTCTAAGCCTCTAACATAGAAGAAGACTTTCAGTAAAGGTTTGCTTTATACACCAATGATTATGAAGTAATGAAAACGATAATGAGAGAGATGGAGCGGATTATATTTGGGTTGCAATCCTTTTTTGCAGCTGTATTTTTATTTTTGAGAAGTAATTGATATTTATATAACTATGAAGTGATAAATTAGAGAAAAATTTGTGGATCCATATGAAAGTGATTGTACAGTACTCACTGTTTAGCACTCTAGAATTGTACAAAAATTGTGACACAAAATTATGTTTATGACAAAGTTGTTTAAAAAATCCTCAACGTTTACTTCAATTGCTGAACTTTTGCAATTAAACGTTAGTGCTCTCTTATCCACCTCGTTGCCCTTATTTAGTTGTTTTATATCTCTGAAAAAGTAGAGCTAGTCAACTACATGTTTAACATCAAACCCCACAACACCAACATGGCCAAACATTTAATCCTCATCATCGTTGAACAATCTAACTAAATAAATAAGTTAAACTATTGCTTTCGTCCCTAAACTATACATGAGTTTCGTTTTTCATTCCTTAACTTTGAAAAGTTTGTTTTTCATTCATGAACTTTGAAAATATTCATTCTTATACATGAATTTCGTCCCTAGATTTTTTTATAAAATGACGAAATTTATGTGTAAAAATAAATTTTTTCAAAGTTCAAGGATGAAAAACGAAACTCATGTATAATGTAGGGACGAAAACAATATTTTGGCCAAATAAATAATACAAATATAAAATAAAAATATCATGCAAGGTTTTATCTTTTGGGTAAATCTTAGGTACAGTCAGAGGCAGATCCAGAAATTTAATCCAGGGTGGGCACCTTTTAATTTCAAACAAAATTACAAATCAACCACAAATAATCAACTAATAAAATAAAATCAACCAAGATAAAATCAAGAGTGCCTGGTCGACTGCCCAAAGAAATAAAAACATTTGAATAACTGAGTTTGATAATTTCAAACTTCATATGAGAGAGAGAGAGAGAGAGAGAGAGAGAGAGAGAGAGAGAGAGAGAGAGAGAGAGAGAGAGAGAGAGAGAGAGAGAGAGAGAGAGAGAGAGAGAGAGAGAGAGAGAGAGAGAGAGAGAGAGAGAGAGAGAGAGAGAGAGAGAGAGAGAGAATACAAATTACTGATCAGACGGAGGGAGCATGAGGGCTAAGACTCGAGAGTAAGGATTAGGCGACAGTGTTAGGCTGTGGGTTAATTATTGATATTGTTGTGATTTTAGTCTAATTTTTTATGATATTATTTGGGTTTTTTTATTGTTACTTAGGCTTCTTTTTTTTTCTTTTTTTTTTTTTTTTTTTTTTTCTTAATTTTTTAGTGGGTATACTTCTATATATATATATATATATAAGTGGGTAATACTGTACTTGAGGTCATTTCAATTTAGTCAAGAAAATGAAACATTTCGATACCGATTAATGATGTACCTATTTTGAGATTACCACTATATAAATATATTATTAATTAAAATGTTATAAAATTGTAAGTGATATTATTTAAGATGACATTCCAATACATATTAGTTATTAAATGAAGTGAAGAACTAATATATTAGTTATTCAATTAATTAAAGAATAGAAAAAACAAAAGGACATCCTATCAAAAAAGATAAAAGATACTTAAAAAAGTAAAATGCAAAATGTAAAAAGTGAAATGAGTGGGGGAGGGGGATCCGCATGATTGGAGAAGAGTGAAAGGTTGGTGGGTAGTTGGTTGATAAAAAAAAGGTTGGTCTAGTCCCACAAATGAATAGAAGAAAGATGATATTGTTTCGAGTTTGCTTTTTGGAGAAATCCTCTGTTTCCTCTGCATTTGATTATCCAAGAAGCTTCAGGCTATGTGCTGTGTTAGTTTTTTTTTTTGGAGAATTCAGCAAAAAAAAAAGAATAGAAGAAAGATGACACTTGAAGAAGAAAAGCCATAAGAAGATGAAGAGAGGGAGCAATAGCGAGAGGCCAAGATGGAGAGACAACAGAGAGAAAACAGAGTGAGAGTTTTGCAAAATATTAAGAATATGAGAGAATATATACCTAGATAATGTATTTTTTTCAAAATTCAGGGTGGGCACGTGCCCACCCTGGTCACAAGCTAGATCCGCTTTTAGGTACAGTTCTTTAAGTTAGGTACATTAGGTTCCTTAATTGAATTCAAACAAATAATTGCATTGAATTTAAATATTCTTAGAAAAGATAACATTGTTTGTGTTTCATTCGTTAATGCAACCATGTGTTTGAATTCAATTAGGGAACTTAATGTACATAACCTAAAGAACTTTACCTAAATTTTATCCTTATCTTTTTTTTTTTTTTACCCATTGTAAGAACTATTTGGCGATTCAATTTAACACGGGCATACTAGAGAGAGAGAGAGAGAGAGAGAGAGAGAGAGAGAGAGAGTTATGTGGTTCGGCATAACGGCCTATGTTCATAGCGGAAAACCCTTGACGGCTACATCTTTTTTATAATGCTTGACTTGTTATACTGAAACCTAAGTAGGGTATATATACTAGGTTATGTGGTTCGGCATAACGGCCTATGTTCACAGCGGAAAGCCCTTGACGGCTACATCTTTTTTATAATGCTTGACTTGTTATACTGAAACCCAAGTAGGGTATATATACTAGAGAAACTTAGTTTAACTAGAACTAGATTTGTTTCTATTACAAGAAATGAGCCTACACTTGATTTTGTTTTCATAGCCCACTATATCTCTAACATTCCCCTTCAAACTCAAGGTGCACTATGATGAAATCTTGAGTTTGGAATTGCTTGAAGTAGGATCCACAAAGAGAAATGCTTGAAAAATAATCATCTTCGAAAGAGAGAAACCCATGCAGCGAATGATGCACGATAAAAGAACACAAAAGAGCTCAAGGTAAGACAACAAACTGCCACAGAGGACAACAAAAGACTGTCTTCAAAAGAGCTCATAACGGACTTTCATGGAAGACAACAGATAGATTGTTACTGAAGACAACAACAGATTTTCAAGGAAGACAACATACAAATTGTCACAGGAGACAACATAAAAAATGTCTTCATAACAGGAAGTAGATTGTGTAGCGATAAGGAAGCTCATGGGCGACAGGGCTGTGCATTAAAGCTTGTGAGGATGTTTAGAGTTACTATTGACCATTGTAACTAATGAAAGAGTGAAGAGTTCTTGAAATTGACAAGACAAAGCAAGAAATAAAAGGTAAGGATATTTTTTATTTTATTTATTTATTTATTTTTTTAGGTTTGCTAATGTCAACATATGATGTCAGCAAAGTAGGGCTAACATCACTGATGATGTCAGCGAGGCGAGTCAGAAAACCTAGTCAGGTTAGGCACGAAAAGACGTATAAGGGTCCCAACTAGGCTGACGTCAGTGGGTCATGAAGTAGGTCAGGGTAGAGACGAAGCAGATCGGGTACATATATGGAGCTAAAACTATCGAGGACTCCATCGGCGTGTGTGGGCATGTCCGGTTGCATCTTTCAACGATTTTCCTAGGAGATGACAGATCAGGCGGCGACGGTTAGAATGGTGGTGGGCATGAGATAAACGGAGTAGCCTATAGGTGGTGGTGGGGGAAGAAATAGACGGGCCAACCGTGACAAGATCCAGCGCATGGCGGTGCTTGAAACGGAGGCTGGTGGCGAGATTTCTAGAGGTGGTAGATCAGCCACCGACGAACTCGTCTGTGGGTGGCACGAAGCGATCGGAATTGTCTGGCAGCGACTACGAGCAATGAGGCCCACACTACAAGAAAATAGGTCTATGATAACAAAAAATTTTGTCACACAAAAGTCTCAATTTCGTCGCTTGATGTACCAGGCGACGAAATAGTACATTAGGTGACAAAAATTGTTTTTTCAACTAATGTTGGTTGCCAAAAAGTCCTGGCGATAAAATATTTTTGTCGCCTAATAGTTTCAACATTCATCGCCTAAATATTATTTGGCGACGAATTTAGTTTCAACGCCTAAAGATCATTTGTCGACGAAACATGGTTCGTCGCCCAATAAGCTATAGGTGATGAAACTTATTTTTGTCACCAAATAATATTTACGCGAGAAAATGCCCTTGCCTGTTGAATTTTAAGCGACGAAACATTTTGTCACCAATTGTTTTTTTCTTTTTTTTTTTTTTTTTCAACCTGTTAGGCGACAAAAATATGTGTCAATCACCAAATGATATATATATATATATATATATATATATTATTTTTTTAAATTAGGTTTTTGCATTTTTAATATTTTATACCTACTCATTACAACGGAGTGTTTCCATGGTGGCGCGTCCGGAGGATTCTTGGTTTGGTTCTCCTGGAGGTGATAGGGCGGCGTCTGATGAGTTTGATGGTAGGTGTTACAAGGTGAACAGAGGTTCGTGGTGATTGTAACAAACAATTAGGGCCACGACTGATTTTTACGATACTCGAGGTTTCCGATATTTCTTGATAATCGAGGGAGGGCACGGGGTGGCGTGGAAGCCACAATTGGTTTGGATCTGATACCATGTTAAATATAAAAGTGCTAGAGAGAAAAGAGTTTAGAGAAAGAGAGAGAATAGACACAAAGAATTACGTGGTTCGGCATAACGGCCTATGTCCACAGCGGAAAGCTCTTGACGGCTATATATTTTCTATAATGCTTGACTTGTTATAATGAGACCAAGTAGGATATATATACTAGAGAAACCTAGTTTAACTAGAATTATGTTTGTTTTTATTACAAGTAATGGGTCTACATTTGATTTGTGCCTCATAGACCAATATGTCTCTAACACTAATTATGTCAGATAATTTCCCACTAGTGGCCAATTTCCAACGGACTTCTGAAAGCACTGAAGTTTGTTTATATCAACTTGATTGAACTATATGAAACACCTAGTGGAGGTTTCATTTGTAAAACACAACAAAGTGGGGTGGTTGGCCTTGAACTAAAAACAGTCTTGTAAATGGGTTGGAAGTCCACTGTGGGATTGACTTAAAAGTCCACTGTGGGATTGACTTAAAAGTTATGCTTATATCTCTTGCAATTTTCCTATTGTTCCATTTATTTATTTTTGATTGATTGAAAGAAGATGAGTTAATACAAAGTCCGGTCTTAAAATAAAACTTTAAAATTGAAAGTAGTTTAAAACAAATTTAAACCCACGTGTTTACCATAGGTTGATGCCCCTCTTCATGCCCCTTTCGAGGCTGAAACCTAGGAAGGAGAAAAGGAGGCGCCAATATTACTTATGAAGTCCTATGAATTATGATGACTGGGGTAAAACTTGCAACTTGGTATTACCAAGAAAAAGTTAAAAAAAAAAAAAAAAAAAAACCTTATTTGCTCTATTTTATAATGGGAATTAAGGTTTGAATCCCCTTTTCCTTCCCTGAATTATGAAAAAAAAGGAAAATATATATAAAATTTCTACTACATCATTGAGAAAGAAAGAAGCAGCAGTGGTTAATGGTTATGCATCATTCTTCTATTATAAAATTAATTTGTTCAGGAAAAAAAGGATTAAACCATCCTTTTAGAAAACCTTTAAAATTTTCTTGTGCCAACGCTCCATCCTCTTCTCCCTCATGTGCCACTATCGATCGAGTTCATTGCAAGACACACGGCTAATAAGAAACAAAGAAGAAATGATCATTGGCTTGCACACCCATTGTAACGTCCCCGGCTCTGATACCAACAGACGCACTACTCAATATTGTCCTCTTTGGGAAAGACACACAGCAGTCCCTCAAGGCTTTGTCCCGGGGAATAGCTCCTCCCAGAGCCCCAGGCGCGTCCCCCATGTGTAGAACCTTGGACCCTTAAGTCCATTGAATTCTACACATGAGTACCATTAGGCTCAGTAGCCTAATGGTACTCATGTGTAGAATTCAATGGACTTAAGGGTCCAAGGTTCTACACATGGGGGACGCGCCTGGGGCTCTGGGAGGAGCTATTCCCCGGGACAAAGCCTTGAGGGACTGCTGTGTGTCTTTCCCAAAGAGGACAATATTGAGTAGTGCGTCTGTTGGTATCAGAGCAGGGGACGTTACAAAAAACGCGTTTTGGTATTGGGGGATAGCACACAGCAGTCCCCCTCACAAGAATATTGTCCTCTTTGGCAGCAGCGGAAGCAGGCCCCTCAAGGTTTTGTCCCGGGGAATAGCTCCTCCCAGAGCCCTAGGCGCGTCCCCCATGTGTAGAACCTTGGACCCTTAAGTCCATTGAATTCTACACATGAGTACCATTGGCTCTGATACCAACAGACGCACTACTCAATATTGTCCTCTTTGGGAAAGACACACAGCAGTCCCTCAAGGCTTTGTCCCGGGGAATAGCTCCTCCCAGAGCCCCAGGCGCGTCCCCCATGTGTAGAACCTTGGACCCTTAAGTCCATTGAATTCTACACATGAGTACCATTAGGCTAGATAGCCTAATGGTACTCATGTGTAGAATTCAATGGACTTAAGGGTCCAAGGTTCTACACATGGGGGACGCGCCTGGGGCTCTGGGAGGAGCTATTCCCCGGGACAAAGCCTTGAGGGACTGCTGTGTGTCTTTCCCAAAGAGGACAATATTGAGTAGTGCGTCTGTTGGTATCAGAGCCGGGGACGTTACACCCATTGCCGATTTGTGGCTCTAGCTTCAAGATTGGCACTGTCAGCTAAGAAACGAAGAAACAATGAACCATTGAAGATGGAAATGAGATCTGGTTCGCAGCGACATAAGTTGATGAAACAAAAAGGAAGAAGATAAAAAATACAAGGAAAATAAGGAGGGTCGAATGGGTTGGAGAATTCAAAGGGATGATGATTTTTATTTAAGGTTTAAATACATGGTTGGTTCATAAAGTTTACTTATTGAGTGTCATTGGTCCCTAAAATTTAAAAAATGAGTGCTATTTTCAATATTAAAAAATGTCACATCATTTCTCCGTTAACCACGTAGACAGATAAACTAACATCATTGGATGGAGGGACAAAAAAAGATCATTTTTGAAACTTTAGAGAGGCCTTAAGCCTAGGCCTTGAGCCAGCCCTATATAACTATGGTTTATGTATGAATGAAATTAAATACCCTCAATTCTAAAATAAAAATGCATACAAGTTCTTCTAAGAAAAACAATTACACAATAGCACACCAAATTTATGTGGAACACCTAAAAACCCTACTTTGCCTACCGGCCACTCGCCCTGAAGAATAAAAAAATTCCACTCTCCTCTAGATCCACAAGTACACCCTCTCTCGTATGTTATTGATATCTACAAAAATTCCGCTTATATATATATATATATATATATATATATATTAATAGTTTGATTACAATGATTTTTTTATATAAAAAAAATTTAGTTGAGTTCTACCAAATTTATCAAAAGTATAACAATCTTCCATAACATTATATATATATATATATATAAATCATTGAAATCAACCAGATTAGAATATATATTTTAAATATGGTTTGAATAATTTTTTAGGAAACATGTATTTTTTTTTCTTTTTTTTACTTCCTCATTTTATTTTCAAAATATTTATAGAGATATTAATTTGAAAAAATGACAAGAATATTAATTATAGAATTATTAAATTTATATACATAATAGGATGCTAAGCTAGACCCACAAAAAGTGTGAAAATAAATAAATAAGGTTATTTTAGAAATTTTGATTGAAACATGTTATGCCAAATTGTGGAATAGAGACTTAAGATTCTATTATAATGTTGCCACTGATAAATGAATAATAGCAGTCATTACAATCTGTCTTCTTTCATTTCCATAGTGTCGAATACTGAGATTTTCTCTTTCAATATTACGACTCTTTTAGAGAAAACCTTTATTTTTATGCTTTTGTGTATTCTGGCCAAACGACGAAAAAAAGACCAATAAAGAAAACCCATGCAAAATATTTACATCATAATTCATGCACACTGCGTTTCTCATGCACGCTTGTAGGCTGCCACACTTCTTTTTTTTACTTGCTGAATACAGCATTCATAAACACATGCTTGATGCTTTATATAGAAAAGTAGTCGACTTCAACTTTTCATAATTCAAAGGAGACTTAAAAAAAATTGATGGCCGACCTATAGCTCATTAACTTTGTGCTAGATTATTATCCCATTAAACCTAGACCCTAAACAACTGAGGTATTGTGCTTTATGCTCCTCAACAAGCTATGCCAGTAGGCCTTGCCATTTAACTGACCTTCATTCTCTCCTTCTTCACAGTCCACAGATACACATTCAACCATGGCTCTCTCCAACTTTTGGTCCTGCCTTCTTCAACATCAAAAAATCCATTCTCTTCTCGATCACTTCTACTTCTTCTTTTTGCTGCGAATTCCCCATGCAAAGTCATTATTTTCCTTTAACTTCTCTACTTTTGAGCCAAATGAAATCAACATAACCGTAGAAGGTGATGCATACACATTCCCAAAGGTCTCGAGCTCACAAAGGATACAAGCCACGGCTCCCTCAACTATAGTTATGGTCGTGCCTCATTTCATGATCCAGTGCACCTTTGGGATAACAGCACACAGTGACTTGCAGACTTCACTACTCACTTCTCCTTTGAAATTAATGCTGTTAATAAATCGAAGTCTGGTGATGGGCTTTCCTTCTTTGTTGCACCATTTGACTCTAGCATGCCTATTAATTCGTACGGCGGGTATCTTGGATTGTTTAGTCTGAAATCCGCCATCAACGCCTCTGGAAATCAAATTGTCGCAGTTGAGTTGGATAGTTTCATAAACGAATGGGATCCAAGTGATGAACATGTTGGAATTGATGTCAATTCCGTTGTTTGAAAGGCATTTGTCACATTGAATAGTAGCATTAAGAGTGGGACAACAGCAACTGCATGGATAAGTTATGACTCAACCACCAAAAATCTAATTGTGTTCCTTACTTATGCAGATAATCCAGTCTTTAGTGGGAATTCTAGCCTTTCATATATTGTTGATTTAAGAACTGTTTTGCCAGAACAAGTTCGTGCTGGTTTCTCCGCTGCTACATGTAAGTTGTTCAAGCCACATACAATACTTTCTTGGTCATTCTGTTCAAGTTTGGAGACTGAAAATGGGAAAAACAAAAATGAAGGGAGGTTTAGGGTTAGGCTAGGAGTGAGTTTGGGTGCAGTGAATTGTGGGTTATGTTTTCTTTCTTTCATTTGCTGGAGGAAAGGGGTTGTTGGAAAAAAATTAAAATTGCAAGATGATGTCTCTATGGATGATGAATTTGAAAAAGGAACTGGGCCAAGGAGCTTCACTTACAACGAACTTGTCCATGCAACAAACAACTTTACTGATGGAGGGAAGCTTGGTGAAAGGAGGATTCGGTGGGGTTTACAAATTACAAGGGTTTGTTAAGCGAATCCAAATCAGAAGTTGCCTTTAAGAGAGTCTCAAAGGGATCAAAGCAAGGTAAGGAGTACATTTGTCAGAAGTGAAAATCATTAGTTGTTCGAGCTAGACAAAGGAATTTGGTTCAGCTCGTTGGTTGGTGCCATGAATAGGGCGAGCTCCCTCTTGTGTACGAGTACATGGCTAATGGAAGCCTTGATTCTCATCTAATTGGAGCATAGTCTTTGATTGGCTTCCGCACTGCTCTACCTTCATGAAGAGTGGGAAAAATGTGTGGTGCACATAGATATAAACTCAAGCAATATCATGTTGGATTCAAACTTCAATGCCAATATTGGTGATTTCGGTCTTGCAAGACTTGTAGACCATGAGTTAGGCTCGCAAACAACTGTTTTGGCTGGCACCATGGGCTTCCTAGCCCCTGAATGTGTCATCACTGGCAGGGCTTCTAAGGAGTCTGACGTCTATAGTTTTGGGGTGGTTTCCCTTGAAATCGCATGTGGAAGAAAGTCAATCCAACTACAGGAAGAACCAAGCAAGATAGGCTTGTTAGAGTGGGTGTGGGACCTCTATGGAAAAGGCCAACCCTTTGAAGCTTTTTTTTTTTTGCTAAAAAACCCTTTGAAGCTGTTGATAAAGGATTGAGTATGGAATTTGATGAGCAGCGAACAAAAGTGCTTAATAGTAGTTGTAGTTGGTTTATGGTGTTGCCATCCTAATCCCACTCTCCGTCCCTCTGTAAGGCAAGTGATAAATGTGTTGAATTTTGAAGCTCCCTTACCCAAGCTTCCCTCAAAGTTGCTGGTGCCAATGTATTTTGTGCCTCCAATACTAGAGTTTGCTTCAATTACGTATTAATGTGTGATTATTCATTGAAGTTGTAATTTGAAAATTTCCATTAAAAATTGAGTGAATAAAATTTAAATAGTTAAAAACTCGTTAGAATCAAGTGTGTACAGTTAAAGACACTTATTTTTGTTTTGTTTGCCACTCTCTATAAAAGAGTGAGGCTCTCAGTTGCCTTATCACAATTAGTGTATGGGCAGTTTGCTTTGCGTAACAAAATGGTTCATCCCCTGACCCATGCACATGCTCTCTTGCGGTGAAACCAGTTTTCCCAAAAACTAAGACAATTGATGTTTATTCTTGTAAAATAAATAAATCAAAGAAAAATCACAGAGGAGAGGACAAGTGCGGTGGACAGCGACGAGATAGATAAGATTTTTTTTTTTTTTTGGTGAAGTGAACTTACAGTCCTTTAATTATTAGGTCTATTTAATTATTGGGTCCATGTCATTTGGGTCCATGTCATTTCCCATTTTAATTTATGAAACCAAGCAATATCTCTCTTATGTATTGAAATATGAAAATAACTCGCTGACTAATTTTCTGTTAAATCCGTAATGGTGTATTAATATATAATGCTAAATTTTGAGTATTATGACTTAAAATTGACAAAATACATAAAAAAATTCTCCTAATTTTTGTTTGGATTTAACATAAAGTTCAACGGTAGATAGCTATTTGCAAATTTTCAATATATTAAGGAGGGCATTGCTCGGTTTTATAGATTAATGAAGGGAATTGAGATAGACCAAATAGTTAAAGGAGGAAAGTGCAATTTCCCTCCATTATTTATTTTTTCAATCCGTCTGCAAAATGCTCACACAAAATTTGGATTGTATATTTCAAAGACTCCATGGTTTTCTTTGCTCTCACTTTTTTTTTTGATAACCTTGGGTATTCGGGCCAGCGTTCGGTAGATACGCACACCTTGACTAATCCCAGGGGGACATGCAACACCCTACTAGCACGTGTATCACGATAAACACAAGGCTTTGCCTTGGGTAGGTGGTCCTGAGGGGATTCAAACTAGTGACCACTGGGGAGCACATCCAAGGCCGGACCAGTTGAGCTCCCCTCAGGGTTTCTTTGCTCTCACTTAGTATCCATCATATCAGAGTTTGCCAACTCTGGTGTTGGTCTCAATTTTTATGTAGTTCTTGTTAGATGCAACTTGAATTCAAGGTGTACCATAGGCATCCTACCATAAACAAATGGGATAAATCCTTGTTATGTAGCAGTAGTATCTTTTGTGCGGTAGTACTGGTGCCCTGACCCACTAGAATAAGATCCTCTCCATTTGAAATAAAATGGAGAGAGTCCATTTCATAGTCCAGATTAAATATTACGAATCTAACAGTGTACAGATTGTCACATCATTTAAAATTTTAAATGATGTGGCAGTATGTACATTGTTAGATCCATGAGATAAAATCTGAACCATTAAATGGACAAATGGAGAGATTTCTAAATGGAGAGGATCCTTGTCCTGACCCACAAAAGCTTTATGTTTCTTCTTTCCGTTTTATTTTGTTTTAAATTTAGCCGCCTTCAACTTCTCCTAATTTGGAGAGGGAACAATATTTGTAGTAAATTCACATTTTTATATGGATTGTCGTCAATTTGTTTAAAGGAAACAAATAATTATTCCAAAAGGTTTTTAAAAATTTTAAATTAAATTTGTAATCTAATTTCAACTAAAAAGGAAAGGTTCTGAATTGCCTAAACTAAGTAAAAGGACCTTTTGTGAATAATGCCAAATAAGAGCAACTCACACGTGCAGCCCCACAGATCCACACTTGGCAGTCACTTAAAACCCCTTTCACACTCTTTTTTTTTCTTTTATTAAACGCGATAGAAGATTTTATTCAAGAGACCAAAGAGTCATCGGTTACAATATCAAGAACGTTTGGGGGACATACCCCTAACCAAACTTTTGAACTATCCTGGCCACATGCCAGTTTTGCTAGCTTCTGAGAGGCTCTGTTACAACCTGAACAAACAGGATTAAAATTGACTACCCTGAAACTAGACAAAATACATTTAATATCATCTATAAGAAGACTAGCTTGAGAAAGATCTGACACTGTGCTAAGGGCCCGGAACAGAGTTTTACATTCCCCTTCAATCATAAGATCAAAGAACCCCGAATCCCGGGCAAACACCACAGCACGCAACAATGCAAAAGGCTAGAGGAGAGTAGGATTCAAGGGTTGAGGGACTGGCTCACTACATGCTGCTGCCACTCTTCCTAAGTGGTCACGAACCAAACAACCCAACCCTATAGTACCATGAGATTTGTCCAGGAGCACAGAAAAATTAAGCTTAAAAAAATGTAGAGGAGGACTCCACCTGGAAGGGCTCCGATCAACTATAAGGGGAGGGTTACAAGGTTCTGTCGCCTTGGTTGCAGCTTCAAAAGAAAAGACCAAATCTTCAGCCTTGCGAAGTAAAGAGATAGAATTATCCACGGAAGTCCCATGGGCTAACTCATTTCGATGGCGCCAGAAATATTCCATGATATAGCTGAAAACAAAGCAATATCTCTGACATTTCCGGCTTGGAGAATCAATTGGAAAATATTTTGGTCGTTTATATAGCAAGTAGCCACCTTTATTTGCAAATAGTAACTGATTTTTATTGTAGTAAATCTTGGATTTAATTGCATTTGTATTGGAACATCAAGAAATCCACTTTGAGGTGCATGCATGTATAAATTCCAAACCGAATTTCTTTACTTGTATATTTGGATGCGTTGTATCATTTGAACGCCATGATAATGACTATAACATGAAAATTCACATGTAATGAATTTAATAACAACTTTTAACAATTAAAATCAACTTTGATACAAAACATTATTTTAATATTTTGACATGATATGTAGTTGGCTAAGCTTAATTTAAAACACCGACTTTGGTTGGGCCAAATGAGGTGCCTAACACCTTCTCGTTTTGTAACTAAACCTCCGAGCCTAGAATTGATGGAAAAGTCATAGTGCTTTACTTGATGTAATTTTCTATTAATAGATTGTCCCTAGGAAATCTTTGAATGTAATTTTTCTAGATTGTAATGAGGAAAATCTTGTAATTCTTTTTTTTTTTTACAAATTCATTCGCAATTGTACAAATTCAAATACAAGTAAAGGAGGAAATACATTTTTCGTAATTTCTTATTTTGTTCATTAAATTAAAAATAAGTGGTGACTCCATAAATATGTAAATCAACCTTCAACCCAGAGGGTTGATCCATAGTTAGCTGAGTCACATTTTGAGGCCCACTTGACCCTCGGATTGTGGTTCTCACAAAAGAATTCATCTATTCTTGGATACCATTCATCCTACTTTGCTTTTTCCTTATGAGATTGTACTTTCTAAAAGATGTCTAGCTCCACCTCATCAGTAAGAAAAATATACTCAAAAGTGGGTTCTTCCATCATAGACAGGATTGATGGACGATGCTCCCTAATAGACATCCTCACTTGAGGTTTTTCCATCTCTAGTGGATTGGTCTACAACCTCTACTCAACATCCTCCATATTTGTTGGATTATCATCCTCAATGGTTGTTGGCTTGTAATGATAATCCTCAACTTGTATCTTTTCTATATCTGTGGCAATATTAGAGGAAGAAGTGGTAGGTGTAAGGTTAGGAACACATTTAACAACACGCTTTTAATTCTCACTGTTTCTCAAATTATACATTTGCATGAAAAACCACATATATAATTTTATAGGATCCCATAACTTTTAGCCAAATTTTGTATTGCCATGAGCAAGGTGAGCTCCTTCTGGTTTATGAATACATGGCTAATGGAAGCCTTGATTCTCATCTATTTAGAGCAAAGACTATATTAACATGGCAATCAAGGTATAAAATAGCTCTTGGATTGGCTTCCGCACTGCTCTACCTTCATGAAGAGTGGGAACAATGTGTGGTGCATAGAGATATAAAGTCAAGCAATATCATGTTGGATTCAAACTTCAATGCCAAGCTTGGTGATTTTGGTCTTGCAAGGCTTGTAGATCATGAACTTGGCTCAGAAACAACTGTTTTGGCTGGTACCTTGGGCTACTTAGCCCCTGAGTGTGTCATCAGAGGCAGGTCTTCTAAGGAATCTGACGTCTATAGTTTTGGGGTGGTTTCCCTCGAAATTGCATGTGGAAGAAAGTCAATCCAACCACAGGAAGAACCAAGCAAGATAAGGTTGCTAGAGTGGGTGTGGGACCTCTATGGAAAAGGCCAACCCTTTAAAGCTGTTGATAAAGGATTGAGTATGGAATTTGATGAGTCGCAAGTGGAGTGCTTAATAGTAGTTGGTTTATGGTGTTGCCATCCTAATCCCACTATCCGTCCCTCTATAAGGCAAGTGATAAATGTGCTGAATTTTGAAGCTCCCTTACCCAAGCTTCCCTCAAAGTTGCCGGTGCCAATGTATTTTGTGCCTCCCAACACTAGAGTTTGATTCAATTACGTATTAATGTGTGATTAATTATGAGTTGACGTCGCTATCGTTTCATTCCAAAAAAAAATTATGAGTTGACGTAGGATTTTATTGAAAGTTGTAATTTGAAAATTAAGTGAGTAAAATTTAAACAATTGAAAACTCTCTAGAATTAAGTGTGTAGAGTCAAAGACACTTTTTTTTTTTGTTTCCCACTTCGGCAGTATAGGATGTAGACAGATTTACCGGGGGGGTGTGTTCTCATGTTACTTAAACTAAAATCTATAAAGAGCGAGGCTCTGACTTTGCCTTATTACAAGTGCATAGGCAGTTTGCATTGCGTAACAAAATGGTTCATCTTATGACCCATGTACAAGCTCTCAGGCAGTGAAATCATCTTTTCCCAAAATCTAAGACAATCGATGTTTATCCTTGTAAAAGAAATTAATCAAAGATAAAATACAAAGGAGAGAAGGTAGTGATGATAGAAAGAAATGATTTTTTTTTTTTGGTGAAAATTAATTGTTTGCACAAGATTAAAGAAGAGAGAAAAAGATCAAATACACAAATAAAGAATACAAGAATTTACATGGTTCGGCAATATGTCTACATCCACGGGCGGCGACAGGAAGAAAGCTTCACTAAGAAAATAGGGAAATTACAACAGTGGTACCAGGACTCTCTCAAAGAACTCAAACCCCAAATACACCCTAACCTCTCTCTCACTATGAGAATAAATCCAAGAGAAACAACCTTCTATAATTTATTCTCTATGCTATGCGGCACAATTCCACACACAATAACAAGGCATGGTCTATGCATATATATATGTGCATAAGTCGGTTAGATATTAGGTTATGTTGAATTCTATAAGTTGGCTAATAGTCTCCTAAGTCATATTGAATTTGTCAACCAATATGACCAACTTGGTCATTGAGTAATTCAAGCCACAACTCCATGCCAACTTCAACATATCTCCACCTTAGCTTGAATTGGTCAAGCCTCATGAACAAGCTCCTCCATCGCAGCCACCATCGCCCCTAAGGGCTATCACAAGCTGCTAACATTGACCAAGTCCAAGTAGTGCTTGAACTTGGCTATGGTAACTGGCTTCGTCAACAAATCAGCTGCATTCTCTAAAGTGTGTATCTTTTCAAAAATAACCCCTATAACAATCAACTCTCTTATCTTGTGGAACCTAACATCGATGTATTTT
Source organism: Fagus sylvatica (assembly GCA_907173295.1). Taxonomy (NCBI): domain Eukaryota; kingdom Viridiplantae; phylum Streptophyta; class Magnoliopsida; order Fagales; family Fagaceae; genus Fagus; species Fagus sylvatica. The sequence goes on from OU015770.1 coordinate 32,618,302, forward strand.
GTCCAAGCATGATAAACCCGATTCTTTGCCAAGTAAATGGAACTCTGATAGTCACAATGCATCTGAACTGCACCTTGATTCAAACCAAGCTCTTTGACTAGCCCTTTTAATCACAGTGCTTCCTTTGCAGCTTCAGCTACAGCCATGCATTCAATTTCTGTAGTGGACATGGCTACTATGGATTCTAATGTGTATTTCCAACACATAGGCCCTCCTAATAGTGTGAAAAAAATAACATGTAGTAGACCTCCTGTCATCCATCTCACCTGCGTAGTCTGCATCCACGTATCCTACAATTGAATTGGTCCCCGGTTGTCTTGAAAATAAGATCTCATGTTCCACAGTGCCTTTCAAGTATCTGGAAATCCACTTTACTGCATTCTAGTGCTCTCTCCCTGGGTTTGCCATGTACCTGTTAACAGTACTCACTGAATGAGCCAAATCTGGCTTGGTGTAGACCATTGCATACATTAAGAACCCCACTGCACTAGCATATGGATCCTTTGACATATTTTCGATTTCTTCCTCATTGTTCGGGCACTGACTACCAAATAATCTAAAGTGATTAACCAATGATGTGCTCACAATCTTAGTATCCAACATGCTAAATTTTTCAAGCACCTTCTTGATGTAGTTTTTCTAAGACAACCATAACTTTCTTGCCTCGATGTCCATGCGAATCTCCATACCCAAAATTTTCTTAGTAGCACTATCATAACCCTATTTTTACCCCTGGGATTTTCTTAGGTGTCGGCGCATAAAATGAGGTAGCCCAGACTGAGCCGAGTTTGACTCGAAAGAGGTCCAGTTGCGCTTAAAGGTTCTTGAAACATGGCCGGGAGCACATTTCTCGAGGTTTGGGAAGTTTTGACCAATATTGACCAAGTTTGACCAGAATTGACTAAGTTTGACCGAAGTTTGACCAAGACCATGACCGGGCCAAAAGCAAATTTTGATTAACTACTCTTTGAACATTGAATAGAACATATCAAGAGCTTCGATTCAATACTTTGGGATTTTCTTGGGTGTCGGCGCGCAAAATGAGACAACCCAGACTGAGCCGAGTTTGACTCGAAAGAGGTCCAGTTGCACTTAAAGGTTCTTGAAACATGGTCGGGAGCACATTTCTCGAGGTTTGGGAAGTTTTGACTAATGTTGACCAAGTTTGACCAGAGTTGACCAGAGTTAACTAAGTTTGACCAAGACCATGACCGGGCCAAAAGCAAATTTTGATTAACTACTCTTTGAACATTGAATAAAACATATCAAGAGTTTCGATTCAATACTTTGCGGGTCGAAAACGGATAAGAAACGAAGAAGTTATGGGCAAAACCGTAAAAATTGGTTCGACACTTAGCAAAATTTTGCTAAGTATTATTGACCAAAACAGGCCCATTTTGGGGCAATGTTTGTGCATAGAGTCTTCCTGACTCGCGATGAGTTAGTCTGTAAGTTTGAAACTTGAAGGAAAAGGGTAACTTCAGCTATAATGTGTAACTCTCGGATTGCCAAGAGCTTCCCTGGTCAAGCAAGAATCTCAATCGGAAAATGACTCTCCATCACAGAAAAACACTCTGGCAGCATCTGTTCGTGGGGTCGTATCTCACAGGCCCAAGCTCGAATTCTTGCGAGATTTGTGACACTTTGAAGAAGACATCGCAAGCTTTCCAGGGATACCAAGATCATCGAAAATCGACACCGGGAGCTACGTCAACCGTATGCGGGAAAATCGACAAAAGTAAGGAAATTGAACTGGAAATCCAACGCATTTTTCCTTCTAAGGGATCACCTTCACGCACAGAGTCTTCTCAGCTCGCTGCAAGTTGATTTGTAAGTTCGGAACTTTAAGAAAGAGGACACATTCAGCTACAATGTGCAACTCTCGAATTTTCAAGATCTTCCCCGGTCAAGCCGAAATCTTAGTCAGAAAATGACTCTTCGTAAAGGAAAAATGCTCCGGCGGCCTCTGTTCTTAGGGGTGTATCTCACGGGTCCAAGCTCGAATTCTCACGAGATTTGTGACACTCCGAAGAAGACATCATAAGCTTTCTAGGGACACCAAGATCATCAAAAACCAACATCGGGAACTACGTCAACCATGCGCGGGAAAATTGACGAAAGTAAGAAAAGCGTGCTGGAAATTTGACGCATTTTTCCTCTCGGGGGACCATCTTCGCGCATAAAGTCTTCTCAACTCGCTGCGAGTTGATTTGCAAGTTTGGAACTTTAAGAAAGAGGGAAACTCCAGCTATGACGTGCAACTCTCAGTTTGCCGGTAACATCTCCAGTTTGACCAGAATCTTCACTGAAAAAACAAAGAAAAACTGCTTGGACACCCCTACTTCTGGGAGCCATAATTTTTCCGACCGAGTTTCGATTTGTGCAAACTTGATATCGTTGGAAAGTAGGCTTCTCAAGCTTTCCAACGGTACCACGCATGACCCATTTTGAACACCAAAAGGCCCTTAAAAGCTGCCTTGAAAAGGAGGTAAAAAACTGTACAGACTTTTGAACCAAAAGAGGAAAGTCGGCTGAAAGAGACAGCTGGCAGATAAGAATGCCAGGTGTCACGTAGGATCATGCTGCGTGACACTTGGCTATAAATCCAGCCCCTCTCCCCTTCATTTCAACAAGGCTTGGCTTGAGAGTTTGGGCAGAAAATAGAAGTTTTAGGCAGAAAATCGCACAGAAAGGGTTTTCTCTCTAGTTTAGATTAGTTGGTTATTACTTAGGTAATCCCTCTCTCTACCTCTCAAAGCTCTTCTCTTCCTCCCTTTCTTCACTCATACACTTTCCCATACCCATTTTTGATTTTATGATGAAAATGATTAGTGATGATCCTACAATGGGAAATGATTCACAATGATCCATACTTGTTTCATTAAGTCATTTATAGTTTTCACCATGTGTTTATAGCTTTCATTTATTGCTTTCACTATGTGTTTATAGCTTTCTTTACAAGCTTTCACTATGTGTTTATAGCTTTCATTTACAAGCTTTCATTATGTGTTTATTGCTTTCATTTACAAGCTTTCAATATGTTTATAGCTTTCATTACTTGCCTTTTCCTATTATGTCATTTACATTAACTATGTGGTTGTATGAATGAGAATGATTAGTGAAGATCCTACAATGGGAAATGACTCACAATGACCCATTATTTAAAAGCTTTCACTATGTGTTTATTGCTTTTACTATGTGGTTTATTTGCTCTTTCCTTTCATGTCATTTACATTAACTATGTTATTGTGATTATCCCCTTTCCCCTTTGATTTGGGTATGAAAATCCTAATTGGTCTTGTAGATTTATGTAAGACTTTTAATAGCATTAATCTTTATGTAATCCCATAAGGTATTGGACCCTCGATAATCCCTTTGCTTTAAATCCATTGTTAATCTCTTTATTATTGTGATTATCGCCTTTTCCACTTTTGATTTGGGTATGAAAATCCTAATTGGTTTTAGAGGTTCATGTAAGACTTTCAATAGCATTAACCTCCATGTAATCCTATAAGGCATTGGACCCTTGATAATCTCCTTTGCTTTAATTTCACTATTATCTCTTCATTATTGTGATTATCCCCTTTCCTCTTTGATTTGGGTATGAAAATCCTAACTAGTCTTGGAAGTTTATGTAAGACTTTCAATAGCCTTAACCTCCATGTACTCCCATAAGGTATTGAACCCTCGAGATCCCCCTTTTTTATTTGATTGATTTTTCCCTTTGATTAATCTTGAATATTTGCTTGTTCATATAAGTCCTATTTGGTCTTGGGAGATTAGGTAAGTTTTTCAATAGCACTAATCCTTCATGTAATCCCATAAGATATTAAACTCTTCTCTACATTGCTTTCCTTTATTCATGTAAACCCTAAGGTGGTATTAGAAATTACGTAAGCCTTTCAATAGCATTAATTTCTAATCAAAGTTGTATACTCTGTTTCAGCATCCGTTTCAATTTGGCCATTGGAATGGAATATTTCGGTATCGGTTAATACCGGCGTTTCGTTTCGGATTTACCGCAAATATATATATATATATATATATATATATATATATATATATATATATATATATATATATATATAATTAGCAACTATAGACAAATAACATCAAATAATACAAGGTCTTAATTAATATTTGGGTAAATTACACTTTACCACCTTGAACTATCCACCATTTTTCACTTTACCCCTTAAACTTTAAAAAGTATCAATTGACCCCCTGAACTAATCCAATTGCACGGCCGTTACCCCCTGAGGCCAAAATTGAGTTAAAATAGATGGAATAGAGCAATACGTGACATGCACGTGATCCAGGGCCCACCAAAACAGCTTTACCAATTTTATTTTTTGATAAACCCCGAAATGCCCTTATTCCCTTTTAACTAAAATCCAAATAAACACTTAACCCGTAACAAATGCCCCCCAAACTGAAACACTCCAGCAGTAGCACCCCCAAACACCGGTGTTGACCCGATCATCAAAACCCCCAAACCATCGGCACTTGACCCAATCAGTCGAACCCCCTAACATGGCATTGACCCGATCATCAAAACCCCCAAACCACCGCCAATTGACCCGATCAGTCGAACCCCCAAACACGGCGTTGACCTGATCATCAAAACCCCCAAACCACTACCACTTGACCAGATCAGTCGAACCCCCAAACACGGCGTTGACCCACTAAACCCAACCCCAAACACGGCGTTGACCCACTGAACCCAACCCCAAGCACCGGCGTTGACCCACTGAACCCAACCCCAATCACCGGCATTGACCCACTCAGTCGAACCCCCAACCACCGGCATTGACTTCACCATTCAATCCCAAACCCAGCACTGACTTCTCGGTAAGCTCTTTTTTTTTTTTTTTTTTTTTTAAAGATTGTTGGAAAAATTATGTATTATGGTTGTTGTGATAGGTCTTGGTAGAAGGGAAGTCAAAAAGCAAAGATGTTGCTGTTGTGATGGGTTTTTGTGGTGAAAATTTGAAAGTTGTTTGTGGAATCTGTGTGCTGGGTCCTTGTAGGGGTTGGTTATTGTGTTGAATGTTTGTCTTTTTGGTACATTTTTGTTGAATGTGTTGCCCTTTTTGCATGATTTGTTGAATCTATGTTCTGGGTCCCTGTAGGAGTGCTTCTTTGGTCCCCACATGGTCATAATTTAGTGCTTTTTGTGTGCCATAATTTAATATGGGTATCAATGTATGTGCATGTGCTTTGTGTGTGTTTGTGGAATCTGTGTGCTAGGTCCCTGTAGGGTTTGATTATTGTGTCATTTAGTTTGACAAAGTCTATTATTTTTGTGCTCAGATTCTGTGCTTTATTCCAAAAATGGATGATGATGAATTTTTTTTATTTGAGATTCACTTTGGGGGAAGATTTAAGAATTTAAATGAGCTTGTATATGTTAATAGTGATGTTACTGCACATGATGAGCCTTTTGATAGTGACTGTCTGTCCATTTTTGAGCTAGAGTCAATTTTAGGGAAATATGGGTATCAACATGGGGACCTTATTTACTACAAACTTACTGACATGAGCCTTAACAATGGTTTAGTGTTACTAAAAACAGATGCTGATGTGTTGAAAATGGTGGATGCTCATAAGACAGAGAAGTTTGTTATATTATATACAATAAGTGCTACTGATGTTGATGACTGTATACCATTAACCCCTACACTTCTTGAAGTTTTAGTGGTTGATAAGAGTAAAGGAAAAGGAAAAGGAAAAGGGAAAGAGAGTGGGACTAGCAATAAGAGAGACAAGTTGCCAATAATTGGTGGAAAAAACAAAAACAAAGGTATTAAAATTACTGATAGGCAACCACCAGTCAAAGGGAAAGAGAAGAAAGTGGCAGATAGGAGTAAAGGCAAAGGGAAAGAGAAGATTTTTGAGAAAGAGTATGATGCAGATGATGATGTTGATTGTGCTGACTTTGACAATGGCAATGAAGCTAGATTGGAGGTGGAGGATGACGGTTTTGAGCTGGATTTTTGGGATGGTTTACTTAGTAGTGATGAGGACTTACTTGATGCTGCTGTTGATGCTTATAGTCAACGAATGACAAGTCAACCAGCCAGCCAACCAGCCAGTAACAAAACCAGCTTTTGAAACTGTTACAGCAGAAATTAGAGAGCCAGAAAATGAAAAGGATTGGGATTCTGAAATGCCTAATAGTGATGAGTTGATAACTCCATTGGCCACAAGTGATGAAGAAAATGTTCCAAAGGGTCCAAGACCTAAGAGTGTAGAGTTTGATGTGATTGATATGAGTAATCCAGTGTTGGAAAATGGAATGAAGTTTGCTGATGTGTATCAATTTAGAGAAGCTGTGAGAAAGTACAATTTGAAGATAGGGAAGGATTTATCATTTGTGAAGAATGATAAAGATAAGGTAATTATAGTGTGTAAGGATGAGCACTGTAATTACAGAGTTTATGGTTCTCAAGTTAGGGATGAGATGACCTTCCAGATTAAGACTTATAATCCCAATCACACTTACACAAGAGCATACAAGAATAGTGCAATGAATTCAAAGTGGATATCTAAGAGGTATATGGAGACTTTTAGACATGACATCAAAAAACCGACCATTGCATTGCAGCAAGAGATCAAGGGTACATGGCATGCTGAAGTTAGTAGGATGCAAGTGTATAGGGCAAGAAAAAGGGCTGCTAAAAACATTGAAGGGAGTCATAAGGAACAATACAAAAAAATTTAGGATTATTGTGAGACTTTAAAGGAGACAAATGTGGGGACCACTACATTACTAGATGTGGAAAGACCTTGTCTTGATGTGGCAGCCACTTTTCAGAGGTTATATGTTTGCTTGGTAGCTACAAAGACTGGTTTTAAAGAAGGGTGTAGACCATTGATTGGATTGGATGGGTGCTTTTTAAAGGGGTCATATAAAGGGCATCTATTAAGTGCTGTTTCTAGAGATGCTAATGATAACATGTACCCTATTTGTGTGGCTGTTGTGGAATCTGAGTGCAAGGCAAGCTGGTCTTGGTTTCTTTCTACACTGTTGAAGGACATTGGCGAGGTGGTAGGTGGATGGACCTTTATTTCTGACAGACAAAAGGTAATTTGTTAATCTTTTGTGTTTCTTTAATTTTGTTTATTATTTATTATTGTTATATTTTTGTTTAAAGTTCTTTAAAGTGTTTATAGTGTGTATTTTAATATGCTAACAATGTTTGTCATTATTTACAAATATTTGTAGGGTTTGACTGAAAGCTTTAAAGATGTTTGTCCTGATATGGACCGTAGGGCATGTGTTAGGCATATATATGCCAATTTTAGAGATAGTGGCCATAGAGGGAAAGCATTAAAATATAAGTTGTGGGTGCTGCATCAGCCTATACAGAGTTTGAATTTGATGCCCATATGGCTGAATTGAAGAAGTTGTCACCTCCAGCATATGAATATCTTTCTAAGATTCCTGTAGCCACATGGTCTAGGTCTAAATTTACCAAAAATCCTAAGAGTAATCTTATTGTGAACAATTTGTCAGAGTGTTTCAACTCTTATATATTGAATGCTAGGGACAAGCCTATTTTAACTATGCTTGACACAATTAGAAGGAAGTTGATGAAAAGGTTCCAAGTGAATAGGGCATCCATTGCAAAGATGAGTGGGAAATTATGCCCTAATATTCAAGTTAAGGTGGAGAAGGCAGGGTTTAAAGCAAGTGAATGCTTGCTTATGTATTCTGGAGAAGGGAAGTATGAGGTTGACTATATACAACAAAAGTTTGTAATGAACTTGAGAGAGAAGAGTTGTGGTTGTAAGAAGTGGGACATAACTGGCATTCCATGTCACCATGCCATCTCTGCCATTCTCTATCAGAGAGGTAAAATTGAAGATTATGTGGACCTTTGCTATACCATTGAGAAGTACAAAAAGTCATATAAGCCCATAATTCATCCTGTGCCTAGTATGAAACAATGGACTCGGACTCAATATGATCCTATTGACCCACCACTTGAGAGATGCCATCCTGGCAGACCCAAAAGAATGAGAAGAAGAGACCCTTATGAACCTAGCAACCCATATAAGTTTAGTAAAGTTGGAACAAACATTAAATGTTCAAGCTGCAAGAAACTTGGGCATAACAGCAGAATATGCCCACTAGCCAAAAAGCAGAAGAGTAAAACTAGTTCTAAGGTATAATATTTAATTATTACCTTGTTTTTATTTATTTTATTTAATTATTTATACACTTGTTGCACGGTATTGATGTATTATATGTTGCTGCAAAAGGGTAAGAAGAAGTCTGGAGATGTTGCTGCTGCTGGAACTGCTGCTGCTGCTGGAGGTGCTAGAGGTGCTGCTGGTGCTGAAACTGCTTCTGGAAGTGCTGGAACTGCTGGAAGAGGTGCTGCAAGTAAAAAAGCTAAAGTGGTGGTGGTGCCAACAGTTGAAAAAGATATGACAAGAATTGTAGTCAAGAAGCAGAAAAAACAATAGTTAATATGTATTTATTATAAAAACAACTAGTATTTTTGCTCATTACCCAAGCTGGAATTTAGTTAGAACAGTTAGTATTTTTGCTCATTATCCAAACTGGAAGTATGAGGTTGAATATGTATGGTGTTTGTTAAGAAACTAGTCTTTGTTGGGAAACTAGTCTTTGTTGGGAAATAGGAAGTTTGTTAAAAAAAACTGTTTAGGCAAGCTGGAAGTATGCTGAATACCCAAGCTGGAATTTACTTAAAACAACTGTGATGGCATGGGATTATTAATTTTGGAAACTGTGATGTCATGGATTTGTAATTGAAAACAGATTTAGGAATATTTTGGTATCTATTGTAAATGTGTTGTCAATTTATTGGGATTTATTCACAGGTCTTGATCAGGTACAAAGTTTAGATTTTATATTTTGGTAACACTACTACACTTTAAAGTATGAATATTTTGGTACCTTCTGGTTGCATGTTGTTTTTAAGATTTATGCATTACGTGCATGGTTGCATGCATGGTTCTAACATGTGATTATTGACTTTAACATCTCACATTCACGTGCATGATTGCATGCATGGTTCTAATGTATGATTATTGACTTTAACATCTCACATTCACTTGCATGGTTGCTAACATAACTACACTTTAAATTAGTTCTCCTTATATTATAAAAGACTAACACAACTACACTTTTAGGCAGCCAATCAACATAAGTTTACAAGTCAGTTTTTATTAATACATACTAAACATAAATACAAAAAACATCCATGACCCTAATAAAGCTAACTTCAACTTCAAAAACAATGTTTTGCATTTGTCAATTTCATCTTGAAGAAGGGCTTCATACTTCTTTGCAATATTTTCTCTTTCCACTTGAAGCAGTGCTTCATACTTCATTGCATCAATCTCTCTAATTGCATCATGTTTAGCAGCCTAAATCTTCATCAATTCCTCATGGCAGCCAACTTGTATCTCTGAGTTTTCTTTTGACTCTTCTTCAAGTGTGACTCCTTCCAATGGAGGGTCAACCCAAACAAAGAATTTACAAGAACAATTCACCTACAATCATATGTAATTGCATCAGTCTACAACACAATTCCAACAGCCAATACCAACAACATTAGAAGTAGACATTTAGATGAGTGTTACTTACTTTTAAAAACTAAAACTAAACATTAATTATGCTATATATATATATATATATATATATATATATATACTTAAAAGTAAATATACATGCTTTCTCACCACAACTACAATAGCTCCAACAAAAATTGTATTAGGAATCAAAGCTGCTATTGCTTTCAAAGAGTCAAAAGAAATATTTTTAAGCTACTCCCCCAAGTAATGTTAAAACAAAGTAAGAGGCTATCAGATTCAATGATCAATTTAATTGTTAGAAGTGGAATTCATTATTAGTTCCACAAGCTTATTTGAATATAGAAAAGGGTAGACTTGTTGACCTTCAAGAAATCTTCTCCTTTGAAGATCAGGTGCCTTGCTTCCATCTAATTCCTTGAAAAGGAGATGTTTTGTTTCTAAGATAATTAATAAGTAGTCCCACAACATATTTTCGCTAAGTCCCTGCCAATTTTCACTTTCACCAGTGCAAGTAGTCAAGTTTATCAACAAACTAAGCATCTATAGTCCTTTTCCCTTTGCTTGGATCCTTTGATATGGCATGAGTCCTCATCTATTACCTAATCAACATTCTAAATAAGATTCTCCAGAGAGGAGGATCATTTAAATGGAGCCCACATTGCTCATTGGGTGTATCTTGATATATTCTGCAGTACCTTACTGCAGGAGGATATAAAGCAAATTGATATACAGTTTCAACACATTCAGGCAAAAAGGTTAAGTAAAATATGCAACAGATTAAAATCAATTTCCTTGTGCCCTTCTGCATGGATAGGGGATGCCATGGCTTTGTCATTAATATTATCTGGAGATTGTGGTCCCCTAGATGTATTAGATAACTTTTTTTTTTTTATCAGTATGTATCAGATAACTTTAACAAAAGGGCTCTTTTTCTTTTGATAATTGACTGTTCACTATTATAATTTTTACTATTTCTTTTGCAGAACTTTATGTAATCCATTATGAACCAACATAATTATGTGTTAAAAATCTTTTCACACAAGGTCAGGAATCACACAATGCCTCTGGTCAGGAATCCAGTCATGCACTCAAGTGCCTCTGAATAGTTACATTATATGCCTAGCAATAACAATTTATTAGGCTTCTTGATTTTTCGTCTCTTGTAAGCAAACTAACATTAATAAGTTAAAAACAAAACCTTCCTTTCAATAATCAGAGCCTCAAAAGTGAAAACTTTGTGCATTAGGTTACATAGAAATGCTAATACTTTTCCCAATTGAGAATTACACGTTAACTAAGTCAAGCATCTTTTGTGTGGGAATGCAAAATCAAGATTTTAACAGAAATATAATCTCAGTGCAAGAAATGCATGAATCAATCTCAAGGAAATAAATAACTTTTTGGGACTTTGTTTTAACAGAAATATAAAAAAGAACTCAGTACATACCTTAAAATTTTCACAACTGCAAAAGCGACGCCCATTATTTTTAGGAGTGCGAGAGATTTTTTCCGGAGCTGGAATACCACAGTAGCAAAACAGCTCCGCCGTGGCTGGGAGATTTTCACAGTATCTCCAAGAATTTGCTGACTGTGCACTCCCAGAATTTCCACCACCGTGTGATCGGGATCCCTGCATCGTCGTCGTGGGTCAACGCCGGTGTTCTACGGTTTTGATTTTGGGGTTGAATCAGTGGGTCAAGTGGCGGTGGTTTGGGGGTTTTGATGATTGGGTCAACGCCGTGTTAGGGGGTTCGACTGATCGGGTCAAGTGCCGGTGGTTTGGGGGTTTTGATGATCGGGTCAAGTGCTGTTGCTGGAGTGTTTCAGTTTGGGGGGCATTTGTTACGGGTTAAGTGTTTATGTGGATTTTGGTTAAAAGGGGATAAGGGCATTTTGGGGTTTATCAAAAAATAAAATTGGTAAAGCTGTTTTGGTGGGCCCTGGATCACGTGCATGTCACGTGTTGCTCTATCCCGTCTATTTTAACTCGATTTTGGCCTCAGGGGGTAACGGTCGTGCAATTGGATTAGTTTAGGGGGTCAATTGATACTTTTTAAAGTTTAGGGGGTAAAGTGAATTAGGGTGATAGTTTAGGATGGTAAAGTATAATTTTCCCTTAATATCTCATCAAGAAGTGTAATTAAAATCACATTACATAACATAATATAACATAACAAGAAGTCTAATTAAAATCACATAACATAATATAACATAACAAGAAGTCTTAATGTCACTAAGTCTTAACATTAGTCCTTATCAAATTCCCCAAAATCAAAAACATCATTATCATCAACACCATCAACAGCATAAGGATTAAAGCCATCAGCTGAGGTATCACAAGAAGTGTCAAAACTTCTAGCAAGAACTCTTCTTGTATTTTCCTTAACCACCTGATCATCATCTTCAATGTCTTCATTCAGAACAATAACTTCATCATCATCTTCCACATTCACAAGAGCTATTGGTGCATTAAGATTATCCCAATTTAAGTCATTTTCATCAAGAAGCCCAGGTTTTTCAGCCACCCACTCCGCCATCAAATCAATGTTATCCAAGTTTATAGGATTAAATGTATTTTTGGTTCTTCTAATGTTCCTACCAATGTAAAATGTGAATATCATACATTAGCAACATTTTCATGATTATTGACAAGTATATTTGCATTTGTATAAGAGTAATAATAATAATTTTACCTTTCTCAAAGCTTCAAATTATAACGAACAAAAACCAAATCATTTGTTCGCTTATGCTCTAATCTATTTCTCCTTTTTGAGTGAACATTCTCAAATATGCTCCAATTTCTCTCACAAATAGTTGCACTACAACATTGACTTAGTACACGGATAGCAAATGAACGTAACTCTGGAGTTCCAAGTCCAAATTGCTCCCACCATGAAACTACAATAACAAAATCAAACAAGTATTGCCCATAGATAAATTAAGTAACAAATATAAATGATAAATAGACAAAGTTAGATAAAACCTTTTATATTATACCTGGATTTGGCTTCTCACGTTGGCAGATTGTTAGTGACATACCAAAGTCACCAATTGACTTTTTGTATTCATCAAGTTGTGAACTAATCTTGTCTTGAATTTTAGGATCACGAACCAATCTCATAATAATGGCTAGTAACCCTTTGTGAACTTCACTTTTCTTGGTAAATGTAGGCCTAAAGTAAATTGCTGGGTTTAGAAAACAACCTGCTGCATGTAAGTGACTGTAAAGCTGTCTATCCCATCTTGAATCAATAACTTGAACATATGGCCCATACAAAGAAACTTTGTGCTTCATCGTCACTTTTATTTCCTTCTTTGCTCTGTCCATTGCTTCATACAAGTATCCCATAACAGGTTTCTCATCCCCATCTACAAGACGAAGTACTCTGACTAAAGGCTCAGTAATTTTTACTATGTGATGGCACTGACTCCAAAATTCATGATCTTCCAAAACATCTTTAGATACTTCCTTCCCCACAACACTCTTAGCATAAGCAGATTCAACCCATTGATCAGAAGTAAACATTTATCTATGCTCTTTTTTGAATTTTATAAAGCACTGAAGACTTAAGAAGTTGGTAGCAAATCTTGTAATTGCAGGTCGACATGACTCCCTACCATTTGTATACTCTCTCCTCATCAAGTCCAAAACCCATCCATGGTTGTTAAATAAATTTTGTTACATGTTTTGCCTTTCTAACAGTATCATCAACAATTGGGAAATATCTCCTATCAGCAATATTCTCTAACATCAAGTCTAAGCAATGAGCTGCACAAGGAGATCAAAATAAAGTACGATACTTCATTATCAACTTTTTTCCAGCAGCTTTGTAGCTGGAATCATTGTCAGTAATAAATTGCACAATATATTCCACACCAATTTCTTGGAAAACAGTATCAAATATATCAAACAATGTTTCAGCATCCTTTCTAAGACCTGAAGTATCAAGAGATTTCAAAAACATAGTACCCCTTGGACAAAACACCAAAAAATTCATTATTGGTTGTTGCTTTTGATTTGTCCACCCATCAGACATCACTGAATAACCATATTATTTCCAATCACTTTTAATATCTAACATAAAATCATTCACTTCACACACATTGCTTCTCAATAGAGGTCCTCTCAATTCTTGTTAAGTAGGTCCCTTAAAACCTGGGCCAATGCTAGCTATGGCATCTATAGTAGGTTGATAATACACAGAATTAGCTGCATTAAATGATATATTAGAATCAAACCATCATTTCGACCAAGCCATTTTTGCCTTATCAACCATTGATTTTGAAGCCAAAGCACTTTTTATGGAAGGTTGAGCCCCAGGAGTTGCTCTTGGAGCAAAATAATTTTGAATTTTTCCACTCATAGTCTGAACACCTTTTCCCTTAGCACGTTTACCTACTGATTGAGAAACACTCCTTGCAATAACATCCCCACCTCCACCTCCTCTTCCTCATCAACATCAATTGGATCACCATATGCGCTTGCAATTTCTGCATTAATTTTCCTTTTCTTTTCTTTAGATTTCTTTAAATCTTCAATCAATTGTTTCATTTGCCATTTAACATCATCAGGTGCACTTTTACATGGTTCAACTTGACCCCTAATCCCAGCAAGATGATACTTAAGTCTAGTAATACCACCACCTTTAATCAACTTATTGCAATACAAACAAATTGTGTTATTCTTAGCCTCTGGCACTACACAGGCATGAGCCCATGCAAGATCCTCTGATCTTGCAAGAGCAGAGGCAGCAGAAGACCCAATTGTTGAACTATTATTAGCCATATTAATACCTAAAGTTTATGAAATAAAATTCAATCACAATCACAATCATAATAATCACAAGCACAGTAATCCCAATTGTGGGTTTCGGTCCTACAAAATTCAGATTGGGAAATCCCTAATCCCAATTGGGTTTTTCTTATTCAAAGTTCAAAATTTCAAGATCTTTTAATCAAATTGAAGAGGAAAAGTTTAAACTTAAAAATTCAATCCCATGGTTTAAATCAAATTGAAGAGGAAAAGTGAACTTACCCTTCTTACTTGCTTGGCCAAATGGTAGGAAAGGAAATCTTTTCTTCCCAAGAGTTTCATCACCAACAAATAACACGAGGGAGACTGGGAGTGGCCGACTTCAACCTTATTAATGCCTCATTTGCATCATTCAGTAAAAAATCCAGAGAAGTCTCAGCCTCAGACTCCGATAAATCAACACGATTTATCAATGATTCAATCAACTGCAATACCCCCAAAAGAAACAAACAAACCAAAAAAATCAAGAAACCAAATTTACAAATAAACACACACACAAAAAAAAAAAAAAAAAAAAAAAAAAAAAAAAAAAAAAAAAAAAAAAAAAAAAAAAATATCCATACTTCATTAAAAGATGGTGTTTTTTGGGCTGATTTCTCAGAAATAGTGGGCAAAGCAGCACCATGTGATGTGGTTGAAGGCTTGAAGCTGACTCAGCTGTGATGGAGTGAGTGAGGGCTGGCTGGCGGGAGGCGGAGAGATCAAAAGAGAGAGGAGAGAGAAGTCGAGACTAGGGCGGTTAGAAAGAGAGAGAAAAAAAAAAAAAAAAAAAAAAAAAAAAAAAAAAAAAAAAAAAAAAAACCCCAAAAAAGTATACCGGTCGAAATGCACATACCAGCCGAAATTCACCGAAACGATCGAAATGACCCGAAACACCCCGAAATTTTTTTCGAGGTGGAATGGGGGGTTATCTCGTACTGGTTTGCATACCGGTACGAGATTTTCCGGCTGTTCCGGTCGAAACAAAACGGAAAATACAACTCTGTTTCTAATCCCATGAGGTATTGACCCTTTCCCTAATTCATCTTATATTGTCATCCCATCTCTATTCCATACTTGTCATTTTTGATTAAGTACTTTAATTACGTCATAAATTATACCTTGTCATTTTGATTAAGCATTACATTTATGTCATAATCATCCTATACTTGTCATCTTGATTGTTTCCATTATGTCATAATCATCCATACTTGTCATCTTGATTAAGTAATGTAATTATGTCATATTCATTCCATACTTGTTCTTGTGATTAAAGTGTCGCAAACATGCCATAATCACTTGCTTGAATATTTATTCACTTTGATATAAATGTGGTTAAAATATGTACATTTGCCATGAAAACTTTAAAAAGAGAAAACATGGTAATATGGGCATTACAAATGAGATTGATCCATTTGACGGACCACTTTATTCTTGGAAATCAAGGGTAAAGGGATCCCGAATATAACACCAAAAATATAATTGTTTGTCTCGACATTCAATGTTAGGATTTCAAGTGCATCCTACCATTGAATTGCCCGGAACCATAAAAAATACAAAGATAAAAAAAAGTGAAACAAAGAGTCTAAACAAAATCAAATGATGTCAAATTGAATGTACCATTCTTGGTACGTTGCTCAATGGAAATTGGGACATTTGTGTCTAATTTAAACCAACAACCATACTAAGCAAACATAAAGGAACACTAGAAGGGAGGTAACCGTTTTTAATGGATGTTGTGGGGTATAACACTTTCCCCATGCATAATCTAACCCCCGAACCCATCTCTGGTTCAAGATCATTTTTAATATGTCTAAACAAGATAAAATCTATTAGACATAGGTGCCTAATCACACCTTAATTTCCCATGATTGGTGGTGACTCCAAATTTGTGCTCACTTGCACACACACACACACACGTGTTCCCCTCACACTGTCACACACATTGCAATATATTCGAAACTCACCAATGGAGGTCGAAATAAGATTGTTTCCCATTCCACTTAAAAAAGGAAGAAAGGAAATTCTCTGGTGTCGACAAGCACCCTGGTCTTTCATTTCAAACTCTTTGTATAACAAAGATTTTAACCTATTAACCTCACACATGCTCTTAGCAACAATTAACATATTGTCCACATACAGTAGCAGAAAAATATAAGAAACATCTTCAAGAATACGAACATATATATACGCAACAATCATATTCACAATAGGTATAACCAATCTGGATCATATAAGAATCAAACCTTTTGTACCATTGTCTAGGAGATTGCTTGAGCTCGAAAAGTGACTTCTTTAATCTGCAGATAAGATTCTCTGTACCAGGTTGCTTGAAACCCTTTGATTGTACCATGAAAATTTCTTCGTCCATTTTCCAACGAAGGAAAGCCAGTTGTTCCAATTCTAGATCATGATGTGCTACCAAAACTAATACCGCTTTAATAGATGTATGCCTGACTATAGGTGAAAATATCTCATCGTAGTCAATCTCATGTCTCTGTGAATATCCTTTTGCCACCAATCATATCTTTCTTCTTCTTTTTCTGATATTGCTTCTTTCTTTTTGAATACCCACTTGCAACCTATAGGTTTCTTTCCCTTTGGAAGTTCTGTTAACTCCCAAGTTTTGTTCTTGCTCAAAGACTCCATCTCCTTTACCATAGCTTCCATACACTTATCATTTCCAGAGCTTTCAATTGCATCCTCAAATGTAGAAGGATCCTCACTACTGGTAAGTAGAGCATAAGAGACAAGATCCTCAAAACCATACCTGACCGGTGGTCTTTTATTGCGTTTAGGCCTATCTGATCTAGTGCTATCTTGTGCTTGATCATTATTGTGAGGTTCCTCATTTGTCTGAGACTCCAATTCATCAAGCTCCACTAATGTTATTACTGCTTTCCAATGCTTGAGACTTATCTTCCTTGAATGCTTTTGTCATTGACTTCTCATCAAACACTACATCTGTGCTGATCACCACCTTTTGCGCAACTAGATCCCAAAGCTTGTATCCTTTTACCCCTTTCTCATAACCGAGAAAAATGCACTTCTTTGATTTTGGGTCAAGTTTTGAGTTTTTAAGGAGTCTTTCAAATGATAAGGCCCATATCTCTTTTGTTTTTTGGAATGCCTATATCTTATCAAATTTGTCAATTTCTTGTTCAAATATCCACCCAATAATAATAATAATATACAACTTATCAACATATACAATAATTAAAATTTAGCAAAAAAAAAAAAAAAAAACAATTAAATAAGTCACACAATGTATATAATATATATTATATTTTTATACATATAGCATTAGCATTTAGCAATGCTGACTTGAGGGCTATGACACATATATAGCATAATTCTTCACGTGGAGCTACAAAGGCCACACAACAAAAAGGAAAAAAATAATACAAAACAAATGTACAGATCTGAACCAAACTAGAAGAAGAAGAAAGAAGAAGAAGAAGAACAGATCTGATATTCTTTTCTTTCATTTTTCTTCTTATTCTCTTAACGGCTGGACCACCTGAAATTCGCCGATATGTCTGGAACCGTCTTGTACTGATCGAAATTTGGAGCGGTACGATTCAAGGGTGTTGACCTGTACAAAAATTTTTGGCCATTCCAGCCGGAACGGCACAAAATTGACCACCTTGCCCTAAACTCAATTTTAGTCCCTAAAGTTTAAAATGATCGTTTTTAGTTTCTTAATTAAATGACTTGACCAAACTAAAAACTAGTATTTCATCAACCGTTAGGCACATTAGAAACTAAAAACCATAACTTTAAGTTGTTATGGACTAAAGCGATTTAAACTCCAAGGACTAAAATTGCTCATGACACCAACATTGTACTTTTCCTTTTTTTTTTTTGGGTACTTTTTCTCTCTTCTTTGATCTCCAATCTCTAATCTATTAGTTAAGTACTTTCATGTTACTTTACAGATGAATTGGATACTATAGGATGAAATGTTGGGAATAAGTGTTTTAGAAACAATGGAGAGAACAAAAATAATAAAAAATTAAAAAGACTTTGAGGCACGAAAATATTTTCCTTACACAATATTTGCCTCCAGTAAGTGTTATAGGGTTACTGAAAATTTGTTCCCAAGATACAAACAAGCACGAATTCTACAATTAGAAATTATGGAGGATTCTGTGAATTTCGATAAACATGAACAATAAATTTTAAAAAAATTGAATATGGATGAACTATTTCTAATTGTGGGACTTTAATTGTGAAAAGACACTATGAAATGACACTCAATAGGTGTTACAACATTTCAACAATCAATAGGTGTTACAACCTTTCAACAATCAGTTATGATTATTTTTTGACCGTTACGCAAAAGCCCATATCAGAACATTGAAGAATTCTACAGAAAGTTGCATCAGTTCACTCAGCGATACCTTAATTGATCGAGATTGTGTTCTCTCGATCAATCAAAGACTTCCATCGAGCAAACAAAAAGTTGTAATTCTCGACAGCTAGCTCGATCGCTTATCGAATAAACTTACTGTCCTATAGTAAAAATGTATCTAGTAAGGGCTTTCCTCCGTGGATGTAGGCCGTTAGGCTGAATTATGTCACTCTTGCGCTTCCACTCTCTCTTTACTATCCCTACATACTTTACATATTATTTTATGCTTGCTTGCTATAATCTTAACCTGACATCTAAGCTTTATTGTTGAATATTTAAAATGGTATCAGAGCCAAATTCGTTCTTAAGGTGTTTGTAGTTTTGTCTTCCTTGGCGTTCTTCTACTGCCGCTCCACCGCCTACAAGACCATTGTCATGACAGTTCTGCCGTCAAAATATCTTTGTTCAAGACAATGACCACATGAATTTAAAGATCTCAGGTCGGTCATTCTAACCCTGCAAAAATCATCCCCATCAGACCATTCAAGCACGTCCATGCACCGTCCGTGCTTCCGGCGATACAATCCATGCGACTCACGCGCTCTCCGTGACGCTAAGTCTCGGTTGAAGTGTCTCTAAGTCTCCGATCACATCACTTTGCATACCATCGGAAAGATCGTGCCCCAATCTACCCAATGCCGGTGATTTCATCTTGATCAGAGCTTTCACGCCCTTCCACGCGCCACCAGAAGGTTTAGCCTTTTGTTCACACGTGCCTCACGCATGCACACGCCAAGCCTACTGCCTTCTCACGCACTCCACGCGCCATAGAGCTTCTCGCCTTTGGTCTTCAGACACGTGTCATCATCACGTATCGCCATGTCATCCTTTAACTCAGCAGTCAATGCCACGTTATCGTTGACTTGCCATGTCATCATCGAATTTTACTAAAAAACTTTGATTGCTGACTTTGTGTGTTGACTGCCTTTGCTGCCGTTGACTTTCGTATTTCAGCCGTTGACCAGCATTGACTTTTGTTCCAGTCACTATTTCTGTCTGAAAATAGCACTTTCCCACTCCATTTTTCACGTAGATTCTGATTTTGGGGTCCAATTGCTCATTTGAAGCTCCCAAGTCATACATATTGGCCCATTATTCATTCTTTATGGGTACAAGCTATGCGAAATTCGCCAACTCGCTCACGTACCTCTACACGATGCATGCCAATGTTTCTCGGGTTGCCTTTGCAGCCATCCATGACCTTAGTAGCCACTTTCTGGTGACAGGTGTAATTGTTTGTAGGCCTTTGTAGCCGTCTTTGGCATTCATTAGTGGTTTCTTTGCACGATTTCTTCCACAATGTGCTCCAATCATTCAAGGTCACTTCACTGTTAAAGTATATCAAGGCTTATTCATGGTCACTTCGAGGCATCTTCACTAGCTCTAGTGCACCATTTCAGTCCCTCATGCGCCTTCCTAATTGTTGCACGATTCGCATCATGCTCTAAAAACTATCTTCCTTTTGTATTACATGTGCTCAACCTTCATGTGCCAGAGCTCTTCCGCGATCATTTTCACATGAATCATGCGCTTCATGTTTTTATGGGCTTATTCCTATTCGACGGTGATACTTTTTAGGCGGTTTCTCTTTGTGGATTCTACTTCATGCAATTCCAAACTCAAGTTTTCTTCATACTACACCTTGAGTTTGAGGGGGGATGTTAAAGTATATCAAGGCCTATTTTATGATCAAAGCCCAAGTCCAATACTTGGTGTATAAGCAAAGCATATTACTTGTATTATACTCATGTTAACCCTAGTTAATGTAGAGTTAATCTATGGTTAGTCTCCTATAAATACCCTGCTAAGGGCTCAATGTTATATAGGTTGTCCTATAGTAAAGATGTAGCCATTAAGGGCCTTCCTCTATGGACGTAGGATGTCAGGCTAAACCATGTCACTCTTGCGCTTCCACTCTCTCTTTATTATCCTTACATACTTTACATATTATTATATAATTACTTGCTATAATTTTAATCAGGCATTTAAGTTTTATTGCTCAATATTTAACCAAAAAAAAAAAGCAAGAAAACTCCACGACCCATTAAAGAAGAACCAAAACAAACCCATAAGACAATCATACAAGATGGCTAAAAACAAGAACTTACACTATGAAGAAACCTGAAATCAACAAAAAGGAGAATGAGTGAGTGAGTGAACATAAAAAAAAAAAATGTAGAAAGTGTAACCAAACCCAGTATTCTTTGCTGCCACTGCCCTCCACACCTCCGACCAATTTCTCAAGAAGGATTATGTAGGTCGAGAGAGAGAGAGAGAGAGAGAGAGAGAAAAGAAAAGAAAAGAATTAATTTAAATTACTAAATTGAAAAAAAAAATGATATTAGAAAATGAAATAAAATCTTAAATATATTTTTTAGTGACATAACGATGTGTTGTTTTGAGCTGAGTTGGCATTTAATTTATTAAAACTACGTCGTTTTGAGCTGAGTTGGCATTTAACGTCCAGGGTCTAAAGTTTTTTTAGATGGAATGGTTAAAATCCAAACAGAACCAAATCAAGAGGGAGCGGATCAAAACTTTCAAATATTAGGGAACAAAATCTAAATTGGCCAAACTTAGAAGGTGTACAGTGCATTTCAGTAAAAAAATAAAAAAATAAAACGGTACCTATATGTATGCAAGGTATGCCCATGCGTACGCAGGTAGGAGTTGGTAGAGCCCTTTTTCCTTTTTTGAATTCTATTTCCTGCCTTATTTCATTTTAGTTAGTTTCACAGTTTAATTATCTTCTAGGCCTAGGTTCTTATAGGTTTGCATCTTGAGGAGACTACGTAACCATCCATTGTACACAAGCTCACCCAGAAACCCAAAATCTTGAATGTTCTTGATTGTTTTTTGGCTTTCATATGTGCTAGTAACGTGGTTAGGGTTTTCAATAACATGTTACTAACATGCCTAGGGCATAGGAATTGTTAGATACATGCTTAGGATGTATGAATTCTATAAAAACATGTTAGTGATTGATTAATTAGCACATGGAACTATTTGACATTGAACCCTTGTGTGAGCCTTTTGTGTACTATTATACTTGTCTGTTGTGTGATTTGGAGAGGACCCTTAGGAAGTCTTTAATGAAATATGGTTACAAAATGCATGAGTGAAGGCCAACCCATACGGCTAGGGAAGCTTGGGTGCCTAACACCTTGCTAAGCTTATACCCTATTTTGCTGTGTGATTAGGAGAGGACCCTTAGGAAGGCTTTAATGAAATATGGCTACAAAATGCATGAGTGAAGACCAACCCATACGGCTAGGCAGGCTTGGGTACCTAACACCTTTCTAAGCTTGTACCCTAACTTTGTATTCTTAGTGTTCGTTAGACATCTGAATAAGGTTCATGATCGGTTCTTGAACCTAAACCGTGTGACAACTCCCATTCTCCTCTCTAACTTTGAGTTAATGGTGTATTCTCGGGCCTATGTCTAAGGTCGGTCCATACCAAGCTACAACCGTTACAAAAAGAGGGTACTCACACTTAATACCCAAGATAGAAGAAATCATAGTTTGGGTAGTGTTATCTAGATATCTAGACCCAAGGCGAAAGCCTGTATGCATACTTTAGGCGTGTACTTGGCACAATAGCCTGCATGTGTGAATGCCTTTACTTGTATTAGTAAAACCCTGTATACATCCTAGTGCACATTATGTGTTGAATTATATTATATTTCCATCATTGAAATTAGAAACGAAGCTTGCTGGATTTTCATCCTATAAATATGGTAAGAATTCCTGCGTGTCAAGAAAACGCAAAGAGAGACCACACATGCCTTTTGAAAATGATCACATAGATCCTTTCCTTTCTTTCTTTCTTTCATCAGTAGACGGACCACATCACTCCCGCTTTACTGTGGGCTTCTGCGATCCAACTTATGCAGGCATGATCGAACTTCTAAACTTGCAGTTCTAGTTCAAGCCCTTATTCGAATCCTTAACCTAAATAGATAAATCCATAACTTTCTTAATGGGTTTAGAATTAAAATCAGCATAGACATAGGTGAATAATCACATCTAAAAATCCCTATGCTTCGTAGCAACTCATTTTTCTACGTAAAATCCTCATTCTACCATACTCACTTCTGTGTACATGTGCGCAGAGCACATGCAAACCTAACAGTATTTCACCAACTCACACAACACTCTTATTTCTTTTAATACAATAATCCAACCCTAGTTAGGGTTGTGGAGCCATCACCCTTTCAATGAGAATTTAAAAATGAAGCACCAAAGAAGCTGTTTTGCATGACATGTAAAAGAGAAGAAATTTATTGAAGGATTGGGATTCTATTCACAGTTTTACAAGAATCATTAACTGCTATCCATATCTCTTCACGAGATCACCAACCATAGCATTAATTTTTTATTTTTTATTTTTTTTTATTAAGGGGCAAAAGAACAAATATAATGATGGTAACCATTCAAATAATTTGATTAATGAGAACTTAGAAATCAAGAAGAGTGTTCTTTTGCGAGCTTGGGCTGCTCCTGATATTAGTGATTTTCATCTTTTGAAATGTCAATTCTCATCGAGGAGAGATCTTGACGCAGCATGTCTGCATTCTTGAAATGTAGACCAACAATCCCAACTTCCACAGCAGCCTGTACATTTCTCAACCTGGAATGGAACCCATAACATAAATCAAATAAGAGAAGCATTATAGATCATTTAATGCAATTACTCTCTTTGGTGTGGTACGAAGCATTAGCAGTACTATGCAACACCATTGCATTTGTCCATTGATTGGAAATAGGAGAGGCAACAAAACAAGACTAGCAATATAAATCAGTTTCATGTTTGAGAAAGAGCTAGAATTTGAACTTCCGTTCTCATTTTCTCTGCAGCCTTTAATACAGAGAAAATGTAGAAAATTGGGTTTAGGGATAAAGAAATTAGAGGAATTATTTATATTTGGTTCAAAGTAATATATCCTTGCATGTGGCCATTTGTAATATCCTACCCTACAACTGTAGTAAAACCATGGGTTCAGATTAGAAGTTGACTAGCGCTAAAATGATTTTTATCTAAATGCCCCTTAATGGTTAAGCAGCCAGAAAAACTATTGGTTTGAAATAATGACAACAAGACTAGCCCAAACTATGTTATCAATAGCTTTGTAATACCAAAAATTCAGTCATTTTACCTAATGGACCATACAAACAAGTGACACAAGAAACATCAAATTAGGGCAAATCCGCTTTGTCAAACCAAAAATTCATCCGCTTTGTCAAAGGTGGCTAAGCGGATGGAGCAAATTCAACGAAATTTCCTATGGGGGCATACCGAGGAGGTTTTCAAATATCACTTGGTTAAGTGGGAGCAGGTTTGCAGTCCTCTCAATAATGGAGGGCTTGCCATTCGTAATTTAAGGCTCTTCAACGAAGCATTATTAGGGAAATGGTTGTGGCGTTATGGGGTGGAAAGGGATGCTTTGTGGAGGCAAGTGGTGATGGCTAAATATGGGTCTTTGGAGGGTGATTGGATGTCTAGATTTCCTAATGGGCCTTATGGAGTTGGTTTGTGGAAATTTATTCGTGGTGGTTGGGTAAGGTTCTCTAAGTATTTAAAGTTTGAGGTTGGGCTAGGCACTAGGATAAAATTTTGGGATGATACATGGTGCTGTGCAGAGCCATTAAAAACAATGTTTCCAGACCTTTATCGCCTGTCTTGTGTGCCTGAGGCTACTGTGGCAGATCATATGCAGGTCAGGGGGGCAGCTGTGTCTTGGGAGGTGCAATTCACTCGAATGGCGCATGATTGGGAGCTCGAATCCTTTTCATCTTTTCTGGATGTTTTATATGCAGCAAATATAAAATACAGCAGTACGGACAAGATGTGTTGGGTTCCCTCCCCGGCTGCAGGTTTTCAGGTCAAGTCTTATTATCAAGTGGTAAGTTCCAGTGGAAATGGAGATTTCCCTTGGAAAATCATTTGGAAGTCAAAGGTCCCCCCTCGGATTGCTTTTTTCTCATGGACTGCGGCGTTGGGGAAGATCTTAACGGCGGATAACTTGAGGAAACGACACATTGTGTTAGTGAGCTGGTGTTGCATGTGTAAGGCGGATGGGGAGTCCGTGGACCATTTGCTGCTTCACTGTTCGTTTGCTAAGGAGTTATGGGATTTGTTATTTGTTATGTTTGGAGTTCATTGGGTGATGCCTCATAGTGTTTTGGAGTTATTTGCGTGTTGGCCGAGGAGATTGGGGAGTTTGCATCGTAGTGTCTTATGGAGGGCTGCCCCGCATTGTCTGATGTGGTGCATTTGGAAGGAGCGTAATGCGAGATTGTTTGAAGGCAGTGAAAAGAGTGTCGTTGAGCTGAAGCTTCAGTTCATGCGTTCTTTCGCTGGGTGGATGGCAGCCTATGGTCCTTTTGGCTGTTCTAGTCTTATTGATTTTTTAGCTTTATGTTCTAATTGATTCTTGTATTCTTTTCCTGGTTCACTCCCAGTGCACCTGTTTTTCTCTTCAATAAAGTATTTTACTTATCAAAAAAAATAAATAAAAAAACCTAATGGACCAGACAAAACAATGAGACAAGAAACATCGACTTGGGGCAAATCCCTAGTTTGCAAAATAAAACCTTTCCATACATTTATAATCGCAGCACAAAAACAGTCCAATATTAAAAAATAAAAAAATAAAAAAGAACACAACCTGTCATCAATGAAGATACAGTTTGCTGGATCAACTTTAAGATGGCTCAAAACTTCCAAATAGAAATCAGCATCAGGCTTCCTCTTTCCTGAAACATGTGGTAAAAGGCGCAGGTAATGGCAATTTCCATAGAGCAGGTGTCCTATACTCTTCAAATATTAGCATTTAAACTAGACAACATTTCAGCAAAATAACAATAAAAATAAATAAATATTCAAACTAGACAATAGAATGTGATTTTACGTATGTTTGATATAATTTAATAAAAAAATATAAATTTACACCACTATCTAGGTACCAATACCACAAATGAAAACAAAGAGATTTTTTTTTTTTTTTTAATAAGTGAACACAAAAATAAAATAAAAAAAGGGAGAAAAAAAGAAAAGAAAAAGATTTTAAGAAGAAGAAAGAAGAAGCCATGATGCGGGAGCATGATATTTATTTGATTTTTATCTTATTTAATTTTAGAGTTGATTGTATGTTTATTTTAGGTCTTAGTATCTAATCAAGTTTATTAGTATCTTATATTTCAATAATTGGGTCCAAGCCCATCAGAATTAGGGTTTCTATTTAATTTGATTTAAGGCTTAGTAGCCTATTAAAGCAAAGTTTGTACTCATTTTCAAGGCACTTGATGATTAATGAAAATTTTTATATACAAAGTTTGTACTCTATACAGAAATTAGATGATTGGCTTAGCATAAAAACATGCAGACTACAAACTCTAG
Source organism: Fagus sylvatica (assembly GCA_907173295.1). Lineage (NCBI taxonomy): Eukaryota > Viridiplantae > Streptophyta > Magnoliopsida > Fagales > Fagaceae > Fagus > Fagus sylvatica. Next base: position 32,644,479 of record OU015770.1, read on the forward strand.
TCAATTCAACAAATATTCTGAGTGTACTTCCTTATCTATAGAAAGGTAATAATATTACTCAACCTGATCACATATGCACCTACAACATACAAATGCATTCATGCACCTGTGCAGACAACACGAAAATGAGCACATGGGCACACACACAGGTGTGCACAAAACAGACATAAGAGAGAGAGAGAGAGAGAGAGAGAGTCCTAACCATGTCTAATTATTGAACATACCACTTGTACATGAACAAAATGTCCAAGATAAATATCTTGAAATTTTTAACTTGTCCTCAATCATTTTGTACCTGCAAAACAAAACTTCTTGAAAAAAGATGACCACTTCACTGGATATAAAAGCATTATATAAAATAACTGTTTTACCAGATGGGATAGTTAGTGAAAGCATGAATTTCATAGCAGTTTTGTTTTAAAGCATGAAGCAATTCTTCAACACCTTCTATGTAGGAATATCCTCTTTCCATACAATTTTTGAGACCTGAAACAACAGATGAATTTGGCCTTTTAAGATCAAGAAGGAAGAGTATGCATTTCATATTATTGACGTAACTATAAAATGTTATTAGAATATGATATTAGAGCTAACACCTGTTTCCAATATTCTGCTCGAAAAGCATGTTTATAAAGAAATATGGAGTGCATTGTAGGAGCACAAATTTATATAATTAACATAAGAAAAAATGTCATTGTTTCTGAGACCCATCATGTTATACCAAGCTTTCCCAAATGTGGTCAATAATCTGCAGGGATTCTCTAAACCTGATAGAATATGATATTCTGGAAGCATCTTCAAAGTAATTTATGTTGTACATATCATAATTAACAAAGGAAAATTGAAGTATTAGCCATTCTGTGTTGCAAATAGATATTATAGGTGCAAATTAATTGGATAGTTTAATTTAACGTATAATTGTTCCAAAAAAAATTGTAACATATTGACGTTTTGCATGCACATTATGTAGACATAAATATATCTTGGACAGTACAGAGAAAACAGAATTCTCTATATTCAACGTTAGCCTGTCACATCAGAGATTGAACATAATGAACAGTATTCTCTGATGTATGACATTAAACCACAGGCTCAACAACAGGACAAAGAATTATCGGTTACAACTTGTACCTAGGAAAGAACGTATCAAACAGGATGAGGCTCATATCTAATTTTCAAAACTAGCTGGTATAACCCCACATAGGTTACAACTTGTACCACATTTTGCATTGGAAGCTTGCAATGACATTACTGGTAAAATCCGCCAAATGTGTAGCATTCTTCTTGTTACGTTAGTACTCTAATGCATAATAAAGAATGAAAAAAAAAATAGTGAATATTCAACAAAAAGAACAGAAAACTAACTTAGTGGTAAGTCATGACATGGGTTATTCTAAGCATTAGGCAAAGACCTAGTTTTTGACGCAGGACGGAAACTAAACTGATGCAACAAGGCAATTGAAGAAAAAAAAAAAAAAAGGATAACCTAGGAGTCAGCACCAACAAACCTAAGAGTCAGTATCAGACTATTGGAAAAATTCCATGAGAAATTTTATTAATCAATCAAACTGAAACAAAACTGACCCTGAGTTCCTTAAATAGAGTTCAAAACTTATTATCCTAGTAGGAAAAGAAAATAACCAATTACAATAAAAGAGATCAAAATTGAAACCCTAACTAAATAAGATTATTTTTAATCAATTGGGCCAACTGGTAGTGGGCCTTCAACATCTAGCCATGTGATTTGGTCTGGCATCTGGTGTCTGCATCAGAGCATGTTCTAAATCCAGCACAATTTCCAAAAATCATAGGGAAAATGCACTGTAATACCAACATGACTGACACAAGAAGATTGAAATAAGTAATAAGAAATTCTCACCAACCTTCCAAATCAAAAGATCTTCCATCTTTAAAGAATTTTCTAGCTAGTTCCACCTAAAAGAAAGTAAGATAACATTTGTAACAAAAAACCTGACATCAAGTATGTAGAAAAACAGGGTAGTAATTACATTGATAATATTAAACAACGTTTTATCCTAAAAAAGGCCTTTGGTTGAATGCATTATAAGAACATTATTCCATTAGTGCTCTTTTTAGATCCATTCAACATCATAAAAATATAGCCAAGGTTAATATAGGTAGATTTTCAGTTGTTTGATTATGCAGACCAGGCAGATAGTGACTCATGGATCCATAATCAAAGAAACTAGGAGAAAAGTTATATAGATCTGAAAAATATTAAGCCACATTTGTAGTGTCAACAAAATATAGAATTCCTACAAATCCTCGATAAGGGGAGGTGGAATAACTCAACACCTCTATAAGAGGAATAGTTCAGCCCCTAATTCATACAAGCTTTGTGCTTGATTAGTTCAAGAATCACTCTACCAATCTCAGCAAGTTAATATAACAATGAAACATGCTGGATCACCAGCAGAAACTCCATTTTGTATTTACTTAAGATGCTTAAATGGGTCCCACAAGCCCACCTTATAAACAGGAGAGGAAATTTTCTTTTCATTTAACTAAGTAAATAACAGAGGTAAATAGCAAAGGTAACAATTACTAGATAGGAGCTCTTCATTCATCATAAAACCAGAAAAGAGTTGCAGCAAGTTTTATTATCCAACATGAAAACACTAGACACCAAATGGACTAGATGTAAATACACATTTGACAAATTTCACTGCAAGGACACTTAGACAAATTCCCCAATTTTCCCTGCGTCAGTTTGGAATCACAGCCAAAATCTTCTAACAAGATCTTTGCTGAAATTTTCTCCAACCACCATTTGCCGCAATTTCTAATGCAAGCTGGTCACCAATGCGGAACTAAATTCAAGGTTTCAGTCTTTTTCTCAAGATTTGGAAAGAACCAAGAAAACTTTGCAACAATTGAATGAAAGGCTGTATTCAATAGAAGCAAAGTTGGAAGAATTTTCCATTATGAAAGAAACTTTGAATAAGCTGTCAGTTGCTATTTGGCAAAATATCCTGCTAGAATGAAAGTTAATCAAGAACTTATATATTCTAAGTTAGACCCAAGTTTATGCTTTCGTTGGTAAAATTGCACTCTTCCCCTTCAAATCTGATGGATGCAGCCCTGCCAATTTTCTGCCATAGCAACCTCAATTGGGTGTAGGCTCCATGCATCAATGTGTTACATTAAAGAAAGAAATCCAGCCTTATAATTCACCACATTGTTCGAATTCAAGAACACCCAAAAAGATGTATTACAAGGACAATGGAAACCACAAAGGAGCAAGGTGAGCATAAGGCCGATCATGGAAAAGTCAAGGCCAAGGAAGATATTGATGTTACTACTATGGATCAATGCAAGAAGGATTTTAATCTAAAAGGCCTTCCAAGCATTGATTTTATCATTCCTAAGAATTCAGTGGATATGGTGGGAAAGAAAAATTTGTTATCCATAATACTTCTGAAGGTGATTGAAGAGTTGGTACAAGCTTCAAATTCAAAGTTTCTTATACTTCAATACATTAAAACTCAAGGCCGATTTTTCTCTAACCAAAGGAGAATGATGCAGTCATGGAAGATTAATTTGTTTCTACTTTGCAAATTCGTCTATTCAAAACTAATTTTACGGGGCCCACATGTGAAGTCCAATTGAAGTAAAAGTCATGTGGCTTTAAGTGTTTAGTTATGTGTCCTACGGTTAAAATAGTTTTAGTTTGGGTTTTTATTTAACAAGTTATGGTCAATTTTGTATTCGGGGAAAAAAACTGTAATTTATGCAATCCTAGGGAACTAAGGGTATTATTATAGTTTAGTTAAGTCTAAAATTTTCTTTGAGACCAAGTTAGTCGTTAATTAGTTATTACCTTATTAGCTTTTTAGTTTACTAGTAAAACTAAGAGTCCTAGTGCTACAGGAATGAGTCCTATATATAATTGTGCTCAATATACTCAAAGAATATATAGAGTTTATTAATAAAATATTGCGTGTTTAAGCATTAAGACATGTTGGCCTTCATGTGTTATTTTCTCCCTTTATCTTATCTCTTTTCTTCTTTTTCTTGTGCTACTGTTCATACAGCCCTTGAACACCATATATTTCTCTTTTTCCCTTCTTCCTTACAACCTCAAATCACAGCTTTCCTCTTACCTATCAAAAAAATAAAACCCACATACTTTCCATGTCATATAGCCATTTAACTTGGAAAAAAAACCCTCATTTAACCCTAGCCAATTTAGAGCCCTAATTCTTTCTTCTACAACTCTAAACCCCAAATCCACAAATCCTCCCAAACCTTAACCCACCACAAGCACATGTAAACAAATTCTCCAAGTTTTCCTAAGTCATACCAGCTTCATAAACTGCCTCATACAAAGGCCCAACCAATGTTCCAAGTTTCAACTTTGAATTAGTGATTTATGGCAGAACATAACTTCCATTAAACAATAACAAATAAGTAATAACAGTAATAATTTAAAAATTAAAAACAATCAAAGAGATTCAAGAATCCAAATAAACAAAGTACTTCTTTTATTTCTGTTAATACTTTGTTGAGGCACTCAGTGAATAATTGCACACTGAAATTTATATTACCTGCCATTTTTTTTTTTTTTTTTCAATTGATGTGATAGTGAAAAGTAATTACAGTACAAATGGATATTTTAGGTAGTAAAGATACATACTTGTCAATACCATTCACTAGTTCCAACCATACCTCATCAATCATCCCCTTCTCGAACTCAATCCATGCAGTTGGGTGCTTGTATTCTAATAATTCCTTCATTGACATCCTGAGCATAAAATCTGAATTTGATTATCTTAGTATAAAATAAACTTACATAATCTTAAGAATTAAGCAAACACTGAATTATCGGGGAAATTAAAAGGGTCTTTCTAACTTCAGTTAGAGTTTGAAAACAGTTATATGTTAAGCGTTGATTATTAAAATTCTTCTTATAAGCCCATGAATGCTATTAACATCTTAACTCATTAAATGGGTTACAATAGAACATTTGGCAGTGACATCCACTCTGTTTTAAATAACTAAGAGATAAGAGATTGCAAAAATCAAATCCTACGAAACTATTTGGAAATGTTACTAATAGAATAAGAGATACTGTAATGCCTTTGCAGAGATAGGAATACATACAGTTTTGAAGGGTTTGAGTTACCAGTTGTGAGGATAAAGCTTTTGTTCTTGAGATCTCTATGTGATAGGATGGAGCCTTCCAGCTCACTCTCTTTTTTGAACAAATTGGATTTTTTAGATATTTTGAATTTTAGATGTTAATTTTTATTTCAGGTGTTTCTTTTATATACATCACTTCAACTAAAGTTGAACCCCCTTTCTGTGCTTATTTAATGAATGAATTTCTCATCAAAAAGCATGAAGTCTTATACTGAATAACAAAGTTTTCTTTTAGATTTGGTGAAGTTCAACCAAATATTACTCAGAATGAGTAGTATCGTACTAATCTACTACTCGTATAGGAAAAATGTAAGTGCAACAAGGAAAGTCAAAATAGCACTTTTTTGGTATTCCAACTAGCAAGAGTAGTAGTATCATGATATCGGCTCTAACAAATTCTTGCCAGATCAAAAGTAGAACCAAGATATCTGCTCTATCAAATTCTTGCCAGATAGATTTCCTGGACCTACACCAAGGTACTCAAATATCACAGAAAAGAATATGATACAGTGAAACAAACTGCAACAGTCAAATATTGCAGAACATGATATGATACAATGAAATATGCAATAGGAAAAAAGACAAATGAACTGGGATAAGTACTATTAATTCTCAAGTTAAACTCCTTCATTCCAAATTAAAGATCAACCTTCCTCATATAAGTCAAAACTTTCCTTTCTCAAATAAATTCACAACTATACTCATATTAACTGGTGCTCAAGAGCTTGTAAGAAGAACTGGCTTTTCCTTTACATCAAGCAATCTTGTTTGGAAAAGAGTCCGACTTGATGCAAAAAATGCAAAGGGTCTGATGTTAAGATAAATAGTGTCCTGGCAAGCAGGAAGCACAGTAAGTGGAAATTTACAAGATAATCTATTTTCCATTAACGTCAAAACAACCAAAGGTTAATTCAATATCCACCATGATGCCCAAATGTGCAGTGAAGAATTAGAAACCAAGCACCTAGCTTACACAATATCTTAACATCAAAAGATTAACAACAATTACTGGCACGCACAACAATGGTCATTAATTTGCTTACAAATCTTCACCTCACAGTAGTGATAGACATATCATTAGTTTGAGTGAAATAATGTGAATCCCGTGTTTCACGATGCCCATATGAGTTTCCAAAATTGCTAGTGTCTACAAAAAGGGTGCTTTAACAAGTTTGTGCTTAAGTGGCCAATTATACCAAAGCAAAAAATTTGTGCCAATTATTTAATTTCTCTTCTTCTCTTGTTCTATTATTCTCTCTGGAGCATCTTTTTATCATCTCCATATGTAGAAGAAAAAAATCACTAAAGTCACAGTTCCATCCCTCATGACAAGTGTGTGAATCACTGAATTGGAATCCTTCATAAACTTTCTTTCTTTCACACCACATAGCATAAATACAATATATAACTAATGAAGTAGAAGAAGACACTTTTGAACAAAACCAAAATCACACCACTGTATTAATAATAACATTCAATTACGCCTATTTTCCCACATACAAATTCAACATATTTTTTACAGAATTGAAACGAATTGAACTAAGCCCATTTCTCAGCCCCATAAAACACTGTTTGAGCAACCAAATAGAAACAAAATTACCCAACTCAAGAAAAAATGAGAGTACCCGAAGAAGACAGGGACGTCATGGTAAAAAGGGTCGCGAACAATGGTGTCCATGATATCAAAAAGCAAAATGGGGAGCTTTCTACTGGTGGCTTGAGCTGAGGCATTGCTTTGGAGATTTGTGGACATTTTGGTTGGTTTTGGGTATGGGAACGATGAGAATGAAGAGGATTTTATAGAGAAGGAAGAGAGGGTTGGTACTCTCAAAGTGAAAGTGAAAGTGAAAGCCATTATCATGAAATGGGTCATGGCACGGGTTTGTTGCCATATATTTATAGGAGATTAGGTCAAAAGATTGTATCTCCTATGTGGGTCCCACTTGCTTGGGAGGGCCGCAGCCTTCTTTTTTTTTTTTTTTTTTTTTTCATCAAATGTGATATTATTATTTGGATAGAGTTGGGTTACAAACCAATTTGTAGTCTGGCAACTAATAAGATTATCCACGTATACTTTAGTCACATGATCTATTTAATGAGTCATGTGACTTCTTTAAATAATATATATATAGATGGTCTTATAAGCTGCCACGTAGTAGGTTGTAGCAAACCGGTTCTTACTGTTTTATTTGTTTATATATAGAATATATTCTAGTATTAGACATTTATTATGATTGTGTTTGTATATATGAAACAATATATTCTTTCTATTAAAAAAAATATGATGTGTCAAGATTCTAATAGAAGTTTAATTATAGAATAAAATTTAAATTCAATTAGAAAATTATATATTAAAATAATGAGGTATAAAATTATAAGATTTCAAAAACTCATGAGATGATCTAAAAATCAAAATGTTTCAGTTCTACTTTTGGTTGGTTTATGGGAACGATGAGAAGGAAGAGGATTTTAGGAGAAGTTATTGTGGGTTCGACTTGCTTGTGAGGAGAAGATATATACAATAGACACATAAAATCATTTTTCGGATTTTAAAAGGAAGGAAGAGAGGGTTGGTAGTCTGAAAGTAAGCCATTATCATGAAATGGGTCATAGATTTGTTCATTGTTGCCACGTACTTAAGAAGAGGATTTTAGAGGGAAGGAAGAGAGGGTTGGTACTCTCAAAGTGGCAGTCAAAGGAAGAGAGGGTTTTCTTTCTCTTTCTCTTTCTTTTTCTCTCTCCTTCGCCTGTCCTGATTCACACACCATGCATCATCTTCTTCATCCTCCCATCCATTTCTTTCCTTTGAGTTTCTTTACTCTTTCCTTGGTATATCCCTAAAAAATTCTCAATTGGCGAAACCAAGGCCACCCACGGCGTAGCACGAACACCCAAGGACGAAAATCACCACCTAATCCATCTGATAAATGGGTTCTTTTTGTGTGGTATGGATGGGAGTTCACTCATCTGGTTCTGGGTATAGATTTATTTTTTTGTTTTTGTATTTTATTTATTTATTTTTGAATAATTAAGATAGTATGTACAGACTTTGATAATACGTGTAAACTTGTCCTACGTGTTGTAAATAGCCTCTTTGTTAGTAAGGGTTGTATCATCTATTGTAAGGTGTGTATCAAAATATGCAATAGTTGACAAGTTTTGTAATATTGAAATTTTATTTGGTGGATATATGAGTTTTAGTGTTTATTAATAAATGTTTAGTAATAATTTGTATATGTTTCTCAAATTTTAAAGTTTATCTCACGAGAGATAAACTGTGTCTAATTTTGTTTTCATTTTGTCGAAATGTATAATCTTTGTCAAACTTAAAAAAAAAAAAAAAAAAAAAAAAAAATGTTGTTATCTTTATTGACTTTAGTGAGTATTAGTAACAATTTTAAAAAATATGTAATTGTTTTGGTAATCTTCGTAAAAGTGTCAAAATTTGTAACATTAAATTTTATTTTGGCAGCTATGGGGATTTAAGTGAATATTAATACATGTTTAATACAAATGGGTACTTACATTGAAAATTATTATAAGTGTTTGCTAAGTTTTGTAATTTTTCTTACATGTGGTAAAGCATGTGTTGATTGGTGCAATATAAGTTATAAACGTGTAATTCTTAGTGGTTATTAATAATGTTTTCGGTCTTAGGAGAATTTAGTGCTTATTAGTAATTGATGAAAAACTATTGGTAATTTATTTGATAAAATTTATATATGTTTCTTGTGTTTAGTAATTTGTTTCTGAATTCGTAACGTGTTTTATGGTTTTTGTAAATACTGGACCTTTGCGATTGTTAGTAATGATTGAGTAAATATTTGCAAAACTTCTCATAAAATGTTTAAATAATTTTCAAAGTTTGTAACTTCTCTTGCGCTTCAGATTAATACTCTTTATGTGGTAAAACTTATGTCGATGTGTCAATAAGTCACTTATTCTCATAAAAATAAGTAAATAAATATATTAAGGTAAAAATTGTTATAAGTGTTGTAAGGTGATTAAAAGTTGTGATAATATTTTACTTTACTATAGTATAATATTTGTTAATATTAGTAATTTTCTAGTTTGTACTTGTAAGAAGTCTGTCATACTTTATAACCTTATGTCATTTATTGTAAGACCGGTCACCTACACAACCGATTACAACTTTTTTTTAATTCCCTAATGGCTTCTGTTTTAACAATAAAATTAATCAATAAAGTCAAAACTATGACATAAATCCTGATAGTAGAAGTATCACCCTACTCAAAGTTTAGGACTAGTTTGAGAAGTATGCAGCCTTTCAAAAATATGAGAATATCAGATGCTTAAATAACAGTTAGTTCCTAATCAATAGATTTATTTAGTGATACAAAAAATTTCACCAATGCTAACGTGCCTTGTTGTGATTAGTGCATAATAAAAGTAATGTTAACAGTAGGTTTATATGAAAGTAATATTACGTGACAAGCAAAAGCTGCTTTACAAAATTGACAAGAATCTGAAACACTTTTAATTCATCAACCAAAATGCAGATAGCTTCTGCTTTTTTTTAAAAGTAAGGCATCCTTGGAAAATCCCCACCAAACAAGGCCAATATAACATAAGATTTGCATTAAACTAATACCGTCACAAATTTATGTCTCAGTGGCCCAAGTATAGCCCATGTCCTGAAATATCAAAATAATATGCTTAATAGAGTAGTTATAACAATTAATTTGAGAAAGAGGCAAGAGATTAAGACACAAAAAGACTATATCATCAAACAAACCTTTTCAAAGCTTCCGTTCAGGCCGCCACTTGTATACTTGTTTAGAGGTGGGACAAACAATCTCACCGTCACGTAATTTGCACTTCCGACCCTTTTTCTGTTTATTAAATAGGATGTTTTTATTTTGAAAACTTTTACCTACAACCCAACAGCCAATTAATAGGAAGGAAAGTTTAAGATGTCAAAACCTGTAATTCCTTCTGCAACGTCATATCCATATACCCTTCCATTGCTGAACAAATGCTGCACAAACCTATAGGGATACAAGAAATTATGAGATCAAAGAAAAGCTTATAATAAAATAATAGCATTCCACGATCCATCATCAGAAACAAAACTAATAAGAAACCCAAAGCTGATAAATGTGGAGCTAGAAACAACTATTGGTGTAAGCAAAACACTCATAGTACTAAATCAAATACCAAAGCTCAACAAAGTTTTTTTTTTTTTTGATAAGTGCAAAGCTCAACACTGTGACAATTGTAAATCAAAATATAGTCTCTTCAAACAAACATAGAAAGTATATATCGCCAATACAAATATGATATATTCGAAATTAATTTCATTAGCCATATGCATTATAATATACTAGTCTAGTCGCGAACCCGTGCGATACACGGAAAAGCTATTGAAAATGACATCTAAAGATTTATTGGGTTATTTTGTTTTTTTTTTTAATGTCATTTTTTTTTCTTTATAGTTCGAGAGGTTACTTCAATCATTATATCATTTAAATTTAGCTGGAAAACTTTACATAAATGCATGAAATGCTTAGAAACAGGAAATTATATATGTAGCAATTTTGCAAGATAATATTTAATTTAAAAAATAAAAAATAAACAATCATAATAAACTAAAACACCAAATTGAGTGCTATTCAACAAATATTGTAATTATGCTGGAAAAGAATATTGAAAGAGCACAATGTTTATCAAACTTTTTTTTCTAAAATTTATGTGAATATTTTTCAAGTGTAATTTGTAGAGATTTTTTTATTTATTTTAAGTTCTAATTTAATTTAATTTTTTGTTGCTCCATAGTATAATCTGTTTCTATTGCTTCAACGTAAAATCTGATTCTAAGTAATGAATAATTCATTTCATTCTTTGTATTTACAAATGATGCTGTGATTGGACATTGCTTGCATCATCATTTCTTTGTATACAATAATTATCTCCTCCACTTGATAAGTTGCACACACATCATTTGAAGTGACACTCATATAAGGTTGTCAATAGAACATGAAACATATCATGATATTTATACAAAAAATACAAAATGTGTAATTTTTTTAAGTTTAATATTATTGGCAGTTTGTTAGTTTTTTTTTTTTTTCAAGCTTACTTTTATTAATGTTGGTGGCAAAAAGTTTCAACAACCTGCTATCAATGCCGATCCAATGGCTTTAATAATGAATGGGGGACTTAAAACTCCTCATAAGGACATCAAGACAATGACCATTAAGCTCATAATAGTGTTATTCTAGTATCAACATGTAAGGATTGCATTGGACCCGTTGAGATGTAGATACGTGGCCAAAATTGGACACGTGTCACGATCACAACGGGTCTAGTGCACTTGAGCACTGGATCCAATCCAAGTCCCAGCATGTATTTCAAAGAAAAATGGTAATGATTCATTCAACTTTATGCATATAGTATATTTCTATATAATATTAATAATGGGACATAGGTGATTTAATAGGCTTTAATCAACTGCAATGGCAGGGTACCACTACATTGCTGCTTAGCCCCCTCATCGCTAAAGTCATAATTGGTTCCTTAGGAGTACAGGTTTAATTCAGGTTACTCTAGTTGGCTATGTTGGGCAATGCAATGCATTTGCCTAAAGCTATTATATTTAGTCCATAGAGCACTCAAATGCTTTCTCTTTGATCTCACTCTTTCATTAACTTGGAAATAATCTATATACTTACTAATAAATCTATATATAAGGGCTTATACATTTTTGTCAATTATTTGTAAACTCACTAATAAATCAATATATAAGGCTTATAAATTTTTGTCAATTATTTGTAAACTCACCATGAGACCAGTCTCTTTGGAATGTCATTAACTTGACTTAGTTATTCAGGAAAGATAAGTGTCATTAATAGAAGTATGAGGTCTAAAAATACGCTGCAATTTTAGAGTTAATCCAATTTTCATTTAAAAGAATGAGAGCAAGCTAAGTCATATTTAAAATAATGCCACTACAGTTCGTAATTACTTTAAAAGCACACCTCTATTACATATTGTAGCACCAATGTCATAACTCATGCCCATATAGTAGTCCTCCAAAAGTCAGGAAGAGAAATCTAGAAACATCAAGGCTTCCCTTAAGAGTAAGGCTATAAGTAATTAGATGAAGACTGTTTGTTGCACTTTAAGAGCAAGTCACATTATTAGTTTGATCTCTTGTTCTCAGTGAATCGTGAATAACACCAAGCTGGCGGCACTTTTCCAGCCAAGATGTCAACTATTCACAATTAGCTTAACTGTTTCTTCCCTCAAATGGCCAAACAAAGAATCTAGTTGGTGAAATAAAAAATTGTAGCATCATACTTTTACCACAAATAAGTTATAAAACATGCTATAAAACTAGATTAAATTTAAAGTTGTAATTTCCTGATTAGTTATATACATATATTAATACAAGTTTACAAAAAATTTTCATACAAATTCCACCATAAGACTTCTTGCTTGTAATTCCTTATATGGGCCAATTACTGATGGCCTAGTATGCCTATGCACATGAAATGAGATCATTCTTCTCTTGTAAAAGCCTAGCCACCTTCTGTCACCTTTCAAAAATTATTCAAGCTAATATCCCCACATGTGCTCTTTTCTCATAGGAATGAGCATTAGGAGTTAAAGTCCTTTGGTTACACTTCCCAAGATAAACATAACCAAATGTAGATTTTTTGCCAGGAAGCAATAACAGAGAGGCATAACATCTTCAACAAATAGCATTAAGGTCTTGCACTCCAAAAAAATCTAAAGACACTGCAGCAGCCAAACTCTAGAATGAATGTTAAAAAGGAAAGACTACAGTTAGGATAAAATATTCATAGCTCCAGAAAGCCCAAAGCATTAACAAGGAGAAAGAGAAGAACATACACCATAAACAACCAGAACTACCTCCTTCACCATAAGATGGGGAAGCAAACGAAGGGCCAACAAATAACGCAGCTTTGGTTGCTTTGAAAGAAATAGAGAATTCTTCATTCCAATTCTGTTATAGCTGGAGAAATGGATTGTTCAGTTGAGTTTACGATTTGAATTTTCATTTTGTATAGTACAATTTTTGGATGGTCCACCACTACAGAATAACACTTCCTTGTACGGATGGGTTTCCTTATATGGGCCAAGGTACCCAAAGTAAGGAATTTCTTGCCTTATTGTATCTTGAATACGTATTACTGTTGTCTTCATTATTCTGCAATAAACTTCCTTTTACTATAAAGGCTAATATATTATTTGTGATTTTCCAGTGCTAGTACAAAATGGATCAAACCAAATAAGGCAAGAAGTCAGCTCACACTTAATCTCAGATACATCATAAACCTGTGTCATTGCCTAAAGATTAAACATGACCTTAATTGGAATCATGAGCATTGGTTTCAAATGCATCTTCTACGTCCTGCTGTGAGACAAACATGTGAGTTATCAAGGGCTTAACGTTGATCTTTGCTAGTCTTCGAAAACTCAATGCAGGTCATGTATTCCTAAAACCATTTGGCACAAACAATGAAGTTGGAGCTTAAATTAATACAAGAGTTGAGACATTTTGTCAAATATAGTGTGTATGTTCCGAAAATGAGAATGAAAATAATCTTTTGCAACATGAATGCACCAAAAAGTTACACCTAAGACAAACCAAGCACATTACAATCAAACAAATGGTCAATGATCCCAAGTTGGCAAGATTGGAGAAGAGTTCTTACAATAAGAATGGTTGCATAACATCTTCAACAAATAGCAGGAAAAAGTTGATGCCCCAATATGTGTCAACTGATACGGTTTCACTCCAAATTGTAACCACCATATGTGCCTGTCCAGATTCATCTGGTTATGGTTGAATGAAGGAAGGAGAATGGTCGTAGAGAGTTGATCTTTTTGGACGTTTTGATGAAAAAGTGAAAGGTCAGAATTTTCTTACGTTTTGGTTGGAATTCATTAATGTAACAGCTTAGAAAATGAAGTTGGAAGTTTGGAGAAACTTCCGACTGTTCAGCAGAACGTGGGGTACAATTTAAGAAGAGAAAAAACATTTAGTGAGAGAGAGAGAAAGGGAGTATGAGACATGTGAGAGAAAGTGAAAAAGAGGGAATGACATGGACTTTTGTAGGTGTAGGGGATTATGACGTGGCAGGTTTTGAAAAAGACAAAAAAAAATCTCTCAACTTCACCTATTAGTTTATATAATAGATATTCAAGTACGACATGGAAGGGAACTATAAGGCATGGCAAAAGATCTGCTACAGAATTGGAATTAACAAATAGTTGTGAACAACCAACATAATTTAACCATAAACAACGAGCTAAAGTTTAAGAGGACATATTTAGTGTTAAATTAGATGCTTTTTATTGCAGAACAAGCCAAGGGACAGTAAGACAAAGAAAGTAGTTACCAATTTCCGCACTTCTGAGGCGGGGTCATGAGCAAGAACAAACAAACCCTGAAGATATTGATCCATAGACACATATAAAGCCTGCAAGCAATCAGCTTAAAAGAGTTACTATCTCCCCTGTGCATGAATTTTTTTCTGATAACGTCCAGCAGGAACCAACAAAGCAATTATTTGAATTATACTTACGCCGGGCATCAACATAATGTATTGATTAACAGAACCCAAGGAAAGCTTTCTTAATGAGGCATGTGGTGACTGGAAAAACTGTAACAAACAAAAAGCAAGTCAAAAATCCACAAAGAAAGAAAAAAAAGACAAACAAAAAGCATGAATGGTTAAAAGGTGCAATTACAAACCCATTTGAGGACAGTGTTAAAATTGCCAAATTGGTTTCAACAGAAGATGTGAAATGAAGATAACTTAAATATAGAACAAATGAATTTTAACAAAAGAAACTAATTATGTTACCTTATACAATCTAGGAAGAAATATGTTGATCGGGCGTTCAGCTAAGCCAGGTACATCTGAATCAAGCACTTGCGGGATATCCTCACAAATCTGTCTCACACCACATCGTCAATGAATCAAGAATTATATATATATATTTAAAGCTACATTATAACACTTCTTGATGCGGTGAGGAGAACTAAGATGTGGTGTAGAAGAAGGGTTTAAGAAGAAATTTTCAGCAATAAAATTAGAGTACAAATAGGAAAAGAAAACAGAATTGAAGTTGGAACACTAAGGGCTTGTTTGGTACACACTTTTGTAAAACTGTTTTCATGTTTGTAAAACAGAATTCGTGGGCCCACCAAATTTTTTTTTTGTTTGGTACATCGGTTTCAATTTTGTTCTTAAAAACATTTTTTTTTTTTATTTTGTGGGTCTCATACCCTTTTTCTAAACAGCCATAAGTTGTTTTCATTATTTGTTTTTTTATCTCATTTTAGTTTTTACACATAAAATAAATATAATAATATTTTTTTAATATAATAATAATAGGATAATACATAACTGTAATGAATTTAAATATTCTTAGAAAAGATAGCATTGTTTGTGTTTCATTGGTTAATGTAACCATGTGTTTGAATTCAATTATTGAACCTAATGTACCTAACCTAAGGAATTGTACCTAAGTTTTACCCATAATAAAAATTAAAATAAAAACAAGACTGAAAACATGTGAGAAAATAGGATGCCAAACAGAAATTAAAAAAAAAAAAAAAATTTGAAACAAGTTTCAAATTTCAATTTGAAAAGTTGAAAAAAGTCAGGAAATGAAAATGAAAACATGTACCAAACAAGCCCTAAAACATCAACCTCTATGCTCAAAGAGCACAAGAAATATTCAAATCTGAAATTTCACATATTAGAGAAGAAAAGGCTGCTTACAAGTTACAACAACTCAAAAGAACCTAATTATAAAGGCTGCTTACAACAACTCAAAAGAACCTAATTATAATAGCATTTAGTAACCTTATAATCTTAACCCTTCATTTAAATATAACAAGTAAACCCCAACCATCCAACTTCATTAAAAAAAAGTCGCATGCTAGTCATATGACCTTTTGTTTTAATAAATATAATAGGATTTTAATCTATGGCGTCCGCTCCATGATGATTTCCTTTTATCATCAGGCCAAGACACCAAATTGGTTTTTGGTATAGGCGGGATTCGAACCCAGGTCCCTTATTCGACAAGAAACTTTATCAGTTGAGTTAACCGGAACCTACCATGCTAGTCATATGACCTTTTAAAATATTAAAGACATAATAATAGATTAAAGATAACATGAAATAAAAGCAGTAATAGAATTTTTTTTCCTTTGGGCTCAAATTCTACTACATTAGAAAAAACAGTAATGGAGTTTTTTTCCACATGCTAGAAAAAACTTGTCCTTGAGTTTAGCTTAAAATTTTCCACGATCTAATGCAGTCTCGAATATTATTTTTCATCCTTTCTTTCTTTGTCGTCTTAAGTACATCCTACATCAAAAAATGCTCCTTAGTCTTAATACTCCAATAAGAATTTGTGCATAACAAGCTTGACTATCTTTATTCAATTTGTAACATGAACAAGTCATGTAAAATAAATTACAACCACCTGGCATCATATAACTTTGTTCTAAAAAGTGACTCATCCACATCCTTGCATCTCTTGAGCCTTGTCCAATTGAGTCTTTCTCCATAAATTCTTCCAGAACAATTTTTTATTTTTTTTTATTGGTAAAACACAATCAAATATTGTATCTTTATATTCTTAAAAAAAAAAAAAAGATTCTCATGATTCAGCATTATGCCGATGGAAGAATTAATAAAAATCACAACTTCCAAGTGAAAGTATCCATCTTCACTAAAAAATTTCTCTATAGAATTTCAATGAGTACTAGTGGGTTATTCCAAAGATGTGTGCAAACCTTCCATATCCAAAAGAACACTCTTAAGACTTGCATTGGTGTGCATCACTTTCTTAATAGTTTCTTTAAGAAGTATTTAAGTACTCGCCTCTAAATCGCCATCATCAAAGTAGACATCATAGATCGGTGTAGAATCCCAGTCTACGACACAAACTCTTACAAAATTTTCATCCTTCAATTCAACTGCACACACTAACCAATCCTCTAATCCACCCCATGTCACATGTTCTACGGTCCAGCATCATGAAATGGGTTTTCTTAGCATCATTCTCATTCTTAAGACCACCTTTCAGTATGTCCCAAGGTTCATGATCACCTTCTGGAATCTCAATAAGAGCTCCCGCTAGTTCCAGTAGCTAAAGAACTTATAAAACTTGGCAACAAATCTTCAATTATACCCCTCATCTCATCCATCTCTGCCTATTGGCCTTGATTTCTTCTACCCCAGGCTTAAAGTTGCAACCTTTGACTCAAATCTAAATTTTGTGGCACAGATCTAGTATCTTTTACTCTGATACCACTTGATACGGTGAGAAGAACTTAGATATGGTGAAGAAGAATGGTTTCAGAATAAATTTCCAGCAATATAATAAGATTACAGATAGGAAAGAAAATAAGGATCGAAGTAGGAACACTAAAACATTGATCTCTAGGCTCAAAGAGCTCAAGAAATATTCAAATATAAAATTTCATAGATTATATAAGAAAATGCTGCTTACGACGACTCAAAGGAATCTATTTATAATAGCTTTTAGCAACCCTAGAATCCTAACCCTTCATCTTACATATAACAATTAAATCTCAACCATCCAACTTCATTAAAAGTCACAAGCAATTCATATAACCTTTTAAAATATTAAAGATATAATAATGAACTATACATAACATTTTTTTTAATTTTTTTTTGATAACCTTAGGTATCTGGGCCAGCGTTCCGTAGATACGCACACCTCAACTAATCCCAAGGGGACACGCAACACCTTACTAGCACGTGTACCACGATAGATGCAAGGCTTTGCCTTGGGTAGGTAGCCCTGGGGGGACTCAAACTAGTGACTATTAGGGAGCACACTTAATGCCGGACCAGTTGAGCTACCGCTCAGGATTGTGAACTATACATAACATAGAAAAAGACAATGGACTAATGTGCCTTTGTTTCCCTTTGGCCTCAAATTCTCCTACATCAGTTCTTTACTTTTTTTGATAAGTAAGAAACTTTATTGAAACTGCCCAAGCATACTAGAAATATACCGTGGAACAAAAAAAGAACCCGGAAAGGTACAAAGAACAATCAACTCCACAAGAGAGGAAATAGAAAACTTTTTTTTGATAAATAAATATTTCATTAATCAAAAAAGGAAACCAACAGAGTACACAGGAAGTGTACAATAAAACAAATAGAAATAATTAATTAGAAAAAGAGCAAATATCAAGCATTTCAGGCAATGAACTTGAGTCAACTAAAATGGATGCCTTCACCCAATCGAAAAGAGTTTGAAGAAAAGAGAACTTCAAGGCTGGTGTGGACTTTTCCTCTCCGGAGGAGGTTAAGAGAGGAAATAGAAAACAAGCTAAAGCTACCATTCCCTCATGCCAAGTACGAATTCAATGCTGGAATGGTCCTTTCACAACCCTTAAAATGACACCAGCTATCGCAGCATGACTAGCACCCCAAACAAAACCAAACACCAAAACCCTACTTTGTAGCAAGCCCCCAACAGAGCTTACTTTTGTCCCTATCATTACATCACTTGTTTACTATGAAGAGCTAAAGTAAAAAAGAACCTACTATTGCCACTGTATAAATGCTTATGGATGTTACAACATGATGATGCTAAATAAACACAAAGGAACTATGTAAACAAATTGTCTGCAATCCCCTATGAATGAGAAATGATTTTGATTGGTAAGTTACTATAAGAAAACTGAAATATACAGAAGATAAAATTTGCCTTGCTTCCTGTACAATGTATCAAGAGTTCTGTTGTATATTTATATTCAAAGATGTATAAGATAAAGATAACTATTACAATTTAAATATAATGTTTCACGATAAACTAGTATCAACAAATACTAGCTCTTGTGAATATCTTGATGATGCACTTCTTCCTTATCTGTAGACTTTAGATTTGTATCAGTAACTGATGTGGGTAAGTTTGTCCTAATATGCCCCCTCAATCTCAAGGGGAGTTCATGGACATTGAGGTTGTCCCGTAAGAGAATGAATTTAGCTGTAGGAAGTGGCTTAGTAAATGTGTCCGCAAGTTGGTCTTTTGAAGAAATAAAACGTATAGACAGAGCATTTGAAGCTACCAAATCACGAACAAAGTGAACATCAATTTCAATGTGTTTGGTACGGGCATGAAACAGAGGGTTGGCTGTGAGATATGTTGCACCAATATTGTCACACCAAAGAAGAGGAGGTGTAGAAGATACAAGTCCAAGTTCGGATAAAAGAGAGCGTAGCCAAATAATTTCTGTTGAAGCTTGTGCAATAGCCCGATATTCAGATTCCGTGCTTGAGTGAGAGACGGTTCTTTATTTTCGAGATGTCCAAGAGATTAGATTGCGACCAAGATACAAGCAGTAGCCGGTGGTGGAATGGCGATCATCCGAACAACTTGCCCAATCAGCATCAGAGAAGGCTTGAATATTGAAATTGGTGTCTTTGTGAAGAAAAATACAGTGGTGGATGGTGTGATTGAGATATCTTAAAATCCTTTTTACCGCACTCCAATGATCTTCAGTTGGGTTTGCCATGAACTGGCAAACTTTGTTGACAGCAAATGATATGTCGGGCCGAGTGAGAGAGAGATACTGGAGAGAGCCAACCACATTGCAATACGAACTCAGATCGGAAAGAGAGGAGCCTGTGTACTGATTAAGAACAGTACTAGAAGCCATGGGAGATGACACTGGTTTGGCCTCATGCAGGTTGGTTTTTCGAAGCAAATCAATGATGTAGCGGCATTGAGAGAGATACATACTTGAGTCTACCTTGTGATATTCAACGCCAAGAAAAAAATGAAAAGGCCTAAGGTCTTTTAAAGTGAAGTCTCCCTGTAGAGTTTTGATGAGGTGTGCAATGGAGATCGAATTTGTTCCAGTAATTATAATGTCATCCATGTAAATTAGGAACAATATCAATTCGGTGCCAGAGCGATGAATGAAGAGTGAGGTATCAGACTTGCAGCCTTTGAAGCCAAGGTCAAGAAGCCGAGTGCTTAGTCGAGAATACCAGGCGCGTGGAGCCTGTTTTAGGCCATAGAGTGCCTTGCAAAGGTGACAAACATGGTGTGGGTATGAAGGATGAACCAACCCTGGTGGTTGTGTCATGTAAACATCTTCTAAGAGAACCCCATGCAAAAATGCATTAGTGACATCCAATTGGCGAATATCCCAATTTGAAGCAACGGCAAGTGAGAGAACTGTACGAATGTAACTAGTTTGATAACAGGACTAAATGTGTCACCATAGTCTATACCATGTTGTTGATGAAATCCTTTTGCAACTAAGCGAGCTTTGTACCTCTCAATAGTTCTAGTAGCGTTGCACTTAATACGGAAAACCCATTTGCATCCCACAATGTTTGTGTTGGGTTTGGGTTGAACAAGAGACCAGGTGAAATTCTTTAGAAGCGCTGTGAATTCAGTGTTCATAGTGGCACGCCATTCTGGAGATTTGGAAGCCTCTGTAAAGCAACTTGGCTCGGGAGGGAGAGAACTTGTAACTGTGAGAAAAGCCTTTGGTAAGGGATATCTGATGATGCTAGGATAGAATTGTTTTGGCTGAACAATATTGTCACGGCTTCTAGTTTGCATTGGATGTGCATGGGATTGTAGATTCACATTATTAGCTGGAGGATTGGAAGACACGGGGTAGATAGGATTGGAAGACATGTGAGGATTAGTGGCATCATTGGAGTGTAATTGTATGTTATAAGTTGGAGAAGTTGGACATTGGGTGGAGATAGGAGATGTGGACACGTGAGGTAAATGATGTGAATGAGAAGTTGTATTTAGAGGTGGAATTGGTGGGGAGTCCAAGAATGGTGGTGTTGGAGGATTGGTATTAAGTAATGGTCTGGAGTCCGAATTTTGTGGAGATGGAGTTGATGTGCGAGTGAAATTCTTTAAGGATGGAAGAGAAATTAATTGGGAGGAATTTTGACCTGAAGGAGAAGTGGAGGAAGTTGTAGAAAATGGGAATGTATTTTTATCAAAGACCACATTACGTGCAATATAAATCAGAGGTAGAAAGATCAAGACATTTATAACCTTTGTGATTGAGACTGTACCCGAGAAATACACAACGTTTGGAACGGAAATCAAATTTGTGGGTATTGTATGGATGAAGGTGGGGCTAACACGCACAACCAAAAGTTTTGAGAAAGTTATAATCAGGAGTCTTGTGATAAAGAATTTCAAGTGGGGATTTATTTTTGGTGACCAGGGATGGAAGACAGTTAATGAGATAAGCAGAAGTAAGAAAGGCTTCATCCCAATATGAAAAGGTACAGAGGCAGTTGCAAGTAAGGTGAGGCCAGTTTTGACTATATGTCGATGTTTACATTCAACAGAGCCATTCTATTGATGCGTATGAGGACAAGAGAGGCAATGAGAAATGCCAAGAGAAGAAAAGAATTTATTTAAGTGTCTGAATTCGCCACCCCAATCAGATTGGACTGATTTAATTTTGCGATCAAAATAACATTCAAAAAATTTTTGGAATTGGAGAAAAACATTATAGACATCAGATTTAGAAGCAATTGGAAACAACCAAATAAATTTAGAAAAGTCATCAATGAAGCAAACATAAAAACGATTTCCATTATTTGAGAGGTGAGGCGCAGGACCCCATACATCAGTAAACAATAAATCAAGAGGAAATTTAGACCTAGAAGGAGATAAATAAAATGGTAGACGATGACTTTTCCCAAGTTGACAAGCATGACAGACTCGTGGAAAGTTATTTGTGGAGACAGCAAGATGATGCTTGGAAAGAACTTGACGAACTACGCGAAGAGCAGGATGACCAAGGCGAGCATGCCATTGAGTGGTGAAGACACGTTCACCAAGGAGAGCACGAGGCTTTATTTGTTAAAGGGAATGGAGTGGGCCATCCTTGCTCTGTCCTTTGAGAAGGGTGGCTCCCGAGAATAGATCCTTAACACAAAAAAAGGAAGGGTGAAACTCAAAAAAGACATTGTTATCTTTAGCAAAACGTTGAACAGAGAGTAAATTCTGACTTATACGAGGAACATGAAGAATATTTTTAAGAAAAAATTCATGAGTGGAAGAACATAAGATAGAAGAGCCAATATGATGAATTTGCAAACCTTGACCGTTACCAATGCGCACTTGATCATGTCCTGTGTATTGGTCAACATTCAAGTTCAGGTGGCTCAAGTCCGTTGTGAGGTGGTTGTTGGCACCAGTGTCGGGGTACCATATCAATGGAGGGTGATGTGGCTGCAACAAAGGCTTGTGAACCAGGTTGAGAAGCCATGGGTGCTTGATAGTGTTGCTCAAAACGATGCCAACAAGCCGAAGTAGTATGACCCACCTTGAAGCAAATTTGACAAGAAGGGCTGGAACTATTGTTTGAGTTAGCCACGGAGGAAGATGAACCTCCATTGCCACGACCACAGGAAGAATTGTTTCGACCACGGCCACGGGATCCATTGGAGCTTTGATTGGAGGAGTATTGAAATTGACGACCGTGTGGAGTGGGATTGAATGTCTTGGCCGCAAGGTTGGCCATGGGAATCTCGAGATCAGGTACAGTTGCCTATTGTTCAAGTCTTAACTCATGGGTTAAGAGATGGCCGAAAAGTTCATCAATTTGCATGTCTTCCAGCCGTGTATTGATAGAAGTAACAAGATCATTGTAATCCAAGGGGAGGCCAGCAAGGATTTGGGTGATGAGATCATTGTCATTGATTGACTGTCCAATGGAGGCAAGTAAATTCGCGTAGGATTTTGCCTTTTGAAAGTAATCTGGAATGGACATGTTACCTTTCTTCAAGGTGGCAAGATGGTATCGGGTTTGCATGACACGGCAATGAGACTGAGATGAGAACATTTTTTCAAGGGTGAGCCAGATATCACGAGAGGAAGAATGGCCAACAAGACTGGGGACAAGGGATTCAGATATGGTGGAGACCAAAACACTCAATAATAGTTGGTCAATTTCAAACCAAGATGCAAAGGTAGGGTTAGGGATGAGAATGGTGGAAGAAGTGGGAGAAGAAATATATTGTGGAGGTGCAGTGGTGGTACCATCAATGTAATGAAGAATTTTGTTTCCATTGATATATGGAATAATTGCGGTCTTCCATGAAAGGTAATTATCTTTGGTTAGCTTGATTTGGAGATGGTTTGAAGGTGTGAGAAAAGGAGTGTATAGAGGTTGGGATGGAGAGATGGCATTGGTAGTTGATGAAGAAGAAGAAGACGTTTTCTAGATTTTGACGTGAGTCAATAAAGCTTTGATACCATATAAGAAAACTGAAATATACAAAAGATAATATTTGCCTTGCTTCCTATACAATGTATCAGGAGTGTCTGTTGTATATTTATATTCAAAGATGTACAAGATAAAGATAACTATTACAATTTAAATATAATGTTTCACGATAAACTAGTATCAACAAATACTAGCTCTTATGAATATCTTGATGATGCATTTCTTCCTTATCTGTAGACTTCAGATTTGTATCAGTAACTGATGTGGGTAAGTCTGTCCTAATAGTTACACACACACAGTGGGTCTTGAACCCATGGCCTCACCCTCCACCTAGCACTTGCAAGGGAGAAGGTGCCAATTGAGCTAGAGCTCATTGGCTATGAATGAGAATTTACATCTTAGGATGAAAAAAAAAAAAAAAAACTAAAGGTTATATGCTCTCTCACATGCATAGTAAAGTTGAAGAAGAGAACTTGTGCAGCCAACCCCCACAAACATTCAGGGTACATTTGGACAAATAATGAAAAATGACAAAGACAATATGTTGATGAACTAAATGTGAGTGGTTCTTATGCCAATACAAAGTAAGCTAAATAACTTGTATGTATATCCTCTTAAGCTGCATAGATAGAAATTTTTTTTTTTTTTGGATGAATAATGGAAATTTATTCATAACTCAAATGAAGTATACAAGAAGTATAAAACAAAAGAAACAAAACCAGGCCTACAAACAGAACCTGAGGGGAAAAGAAAATACAAAACAATTGTTTAACAGCTAAGACACTGTTCACCAATGAATTTCCATAAAGGAAATCGTAGATAGAATAATAACCATCTTTCTCATTTTCAATATGAGTGGATCATAGGCTGGAGAACCAAAAGCACTGGTTAAAGGAAGTATCAGCTTGGCAGCTTATTCCACCCAAAGCGGGTGGTTAAGAAGACAGGAAATGAAATTCAATTGAAGATGATTGTAATTATGCCTTGGTAGTACCAAAAAAAAATTGATGCTTTTGTATTATTTCAGGTTTGTTTACCATGATCAAAAAGATCGAGGTTTCCAATACATAACTGGAAACAGATATTACATTAGAGCCAAAAAATACTGATTCCCGTTACCTTATAAAGCCCCATCCCCATCAGGCATTTGTGTTACACTAACTTCTATCTTACTAGCTACTACTGAATCTGTTTTTGTTAGCCCTTGCACTATTTTATAGCTGGATGCAAAAATCTAATTAATAGATTTCTGAAAAGTTTCCACCCAACCATCCAATACATCAAAAAACCACAATGCTAAGTGCTAACCAAGCATAAGTTAATGAGATATACTATATCAAAGTAGTACAAATTAATAGAGTTAACAAATTATATCAATAGTACAGAAGCTTCTTAGCACGTGTACTTCATTCAAATCACTATTTTAGATAGGAAAATTAATGTTAATCCATTAACTAATGATGTAGGATATACCTTCGATAAAGCATCCATAGCACCTTCCATGTGATTTACGTCATTGCTGTCTAAGCAACTTACTAGAGTTTGCAACAACTCAGGCCATCCCAAAACACTCCCTAGCTGAACAACAACACTGATAATGGTCCCAACTGTAGATCTAATATTCCTATCTGCTGCTCCCAAGCAAGGCAACAATTCTGATTTTATATATTGCTGGTTAACAGGAGCCATGGACTTGTACGCATTTCTAAGGTTATTTTTTAGAAGCAGGCCCGCAGCTTGTCGAATTTCCACTGATTTACCCTGTTCAGAAGTTCCCAAAAAAATCAACTATTAATTTAGTCAAATACAACAATAGAAATGTTATCGGTGTGCAGGAAACCACACATGTTCATGGTATATCCAAGCAACAAACATGGAAAAAATCATTTTTCTTCATAATGGTAATTTAGGCACTGAGCAATGGAGTGCAAAATATCGAATTAACCAGTAAAATTTCATGACCATATGCACACATTCAAGGTAGTTAATTTGCTATCCCTAATGAGGTGACTTCGACATTAATAAGATATGAGAGAAGAGAAGTAATCGTGAAAGTGGTAAGAGGGAGAGAGAAAGCAAGTGTTTTGGGGATGGTAAGAGAATATCTATAAAAATAAATTAAAAATTGGATAAAAGATTAATTATATATATATACACAGATTCGGTTGGAGGAATTGGTTTGGGAAGAATTCTTCTGCAGTTTGGAATTTAGTCCCTTTGTGCTTAATGTGGACAATCTAGAAGGAACGTAATTCATGTATTTTTTAGGATAAGGAGAAGTATGGAAATCAGCTCCTTGAGGCTTTTTCAGGTTTATTTTTTGATTGCTCTAGAGTTAGGGGTTTTACATCAGCTGTTTCTCTTGCAGAAGCTCCGTTTGTTCATCGTAAAACATTTGTTGTAAAAAGTTTTACATGTTTTCCGGTGTTTGGTTGCACCAGAAAATATGGTCAATGGAAAACCATCTTTTGGTCAATGGAAAACTAATAAAAAAAATACACTATTTTACATCCAATTGTTTTACGCCCAAGTTTTCCGTAAAACACTCTAAACAGTCATTCGCGCGTCTCAGTCTCTCATCTTTAAGCTCTCTCTTCGGTAAGCTCTCTCTTCTCTCTTCTCTCATGCTATCTCTCTCTTTCTCTGTAGCTCTCTCTCTTCTCAAGATCTCTGTCTTCTCAATCCCTCTCTCTTTTCTTAGGCTCTCTCTCTTCTGTTGCTCTATCTCTCTCAAGCTTTTTTTTTCTCACAGATCAACACCAGATTCGACACTAGATCCACCATTGGTGAAGTAGTCGAAGCAATCCTTGGTATAATTTCTGATTTGGGTCAAAACCTAATTTGGGTCATGGGTTAGCTATAATTTCTGATTTACTTTTGATAATTATTGTTATTGTTGATTGGAGTATACCCTTTTGAGCATTTGTGTTGTTTTTCCTCTCCATAAGCGTGTGTTGCAATTTTGTTTGAGTTGGGTTTTCATATTCCTGTTTGCTTGCTTTGTTGGAATTTTTTTACGCTTTCTTTTTATGTGGTGAAATGATTGATCTTGCCCACCACTTGTTTGATGAAAAACCTATATGGGTTCATGCCTCAGAATTTTTTTGGACCTACTGAAGACATTGTTTACCACCTTGAACATGGTAATAATGATGGTTTCTTGTAACTGTGTTTTGGAGTGATGAAGGGATTTGCTTGTTTTAAGATATTAGGCATTTTGTTTCTTGTAACTTCATTGGTAGATGAAACTTGTGTCTATGGTAGGGGTCATGATAAAGATTTTATAATTGAGATGCTACTAAGGGATGTGCCAAGCAATAAAATTGGTGTAGTTCCTATAGATAGCTGGGTTTTCCATTGAAGTTGCAGAGAATTGCAGAGCAGAGAGGAGTTTGAGGTGGGACTGAGGAGTGAGGTTTATATTCGGTTATGTAATGGTAATTTTTGCATTCTGCTTAAGTGCCCATGGCATGTAGTTTATTAAAATGTAACTAATCATTTGTTTTGTTAATTACAATTTACAAGTCAATCACAAGATTCAGTCCTGGTTCATTAAACTGTTATGTACAATCTTTATTTGGGACTAAATATATGAGTCAAAGACATCCAATTTTGACATCATCTATGCATGTTGTCTGGGAAGTGTGTGAACAAAATTAAATCTGACACCACTTTGTGTGGGTTTTATTTTGTGGAAAGTAACAACTATTAAAGTTGGGGTTTTTGCTTTGGTTGGATTACTAGTCAAATATTTTGATGATAATCTAAAGATTTTTACTTTGTATTTGTTTGAGTGATTGATTGAGCTGCTTTTGATTGCTGGTTCTATAATATGAGGTGTATAGGACACCACTTGAAATGAATTTTACAGCAAATAGACTTCTATTAGAACTATAATCAGTTTCTGTCAGGGGACAGATTTGAGTCAGCGACATTGCTGGATTTTTAATAAATTATGTAGAACTCATTTTGAGCTGAAATTTCTGTGGTACATTGTACACATATAGATGTACATCCATATAAATTTTCAAGCTAATTGGATGACTCTAAGTGGGTCAAACAAATTTTACAAAGGGCTAACCTGCTTATATTTTTAATAGTATTCTCACTAAACATGCCCTGCAACACCATTCTACTAAAATTATTATAGTAGTGCTCTAAATTTTTGCATATTTTTGCTAGATCTGAATTTTTGCTTCTTGTTTACATAGAACTGGGGAGTGGGGACTAATGAGGATGTAGATGAGATGGGTCTGGGACTGTAAGTGTAAGGCATACCCTTTAAATCCGGTTCAATCATACTCTTTAATTCTGCAAGTGCTAATTTTATTTTTACGAAAATCAACATATTTGTTTTGTAATGTAGATGGATGATCCATCACTTCATCTTGCCATTATGGGGGCAACTGCATTTGTTATTGCTGTTGGTATTGTACTTTTGAAAGAATTATGATCTAGGAGTGTCATACCCAGAGAACCTCATGTCAATCGAGAGTATGAAAGGAGGCATCTATGAATAGTATCCTTTATAGAGGTGATCAGCATTGTGTCTCTCAAATAAGGATGAGACCCATTGCTTTTTATGAGCTATGTAAAATTCAAGCACATAATAATTTTCTATCACAGAACTCCGCCAGAAAAGTGGTTTTGGATGGAACAATGATTTGAAAATCATCACTTGTGATAGGAATGTGTACGACGAATCAGTTGCGGTAAGAAATCTATTTTTATCATTATAGATGTTTACAAATAATTGCATTATTAAATATGATCTCATATTTGTTTTTTGGTCATCTTCTCACGTCCCAGCCATGCAAATTTTCTAAACAAGAAAATTGAGATGTATGATGAGTTGGCTTTGGTTGTGGGTAAAGACATGGCCACAAGATCTTTTTCCAAGGGAGTTACTGATGTAGACGGGAAGGGAGTTAATGATGTAGATAGGTGTGCCTCAAATACAATTGATCTTGACAATGATCTTGAAGAGGTATCCTTAAAGAAGCAAACTGATTCCTCAACTCAAACAAGATCCCACAGAAAAAGGAGTCATGCTAGCATGCTTGATGACACTATTTTCAAAGATTTGTCATCACAGATAGGAAAGATTGCTAGTACAATCCAAGATGCTTCCTTACATCGCACAAATTTTTTTAGTAACCTTTATGAAGAAGTCATGAAAATTGAAGGGTTTGAGGAATCCATGCTTGCGTCTGCATTTGATCATGCATTTGATCATTTGAATGAGAATGAAGTATTAGCTAGGTCATTTATGTTGAAAAGTGACAAGCTTCGCAAGCAATGGTTGGACAACTTCTTCTACCGAAATGGTTGAAGTTGTTTAGAAAATTGAATCTAAAGAAATTTTTAACTATGTAGGTGCTTTTTGGACAATGTATTTTGAATGTATGAAAGACACTTTAAACTTTTTGGATAATGTAGGTGCCAATTTATGATTGTCTATTTTAAGTATATTTGGAATTTTGAGAAGTATGGTTATTTTAAATTATGAAAAATATGGTTAATTTTTTAATTTTTTGAATTATGAGAAGTATGATTGATTTTTTGAATTATGAGAAGTAGGATTGATTTTTTGAATTGTGGAAGCATGAAATTATAATGTTTGTGGATTATGAAAATAACGTATATACCAAACACCATAAAACGTTTTCTAAAAAATGTGTTTTGGAAAATGATTTTTTTGTGCGTACCAAACACATGAAAAAGTTTTCCAATTATTTTCATGGTCACTACCAAACACAGGAAAATGAGTAAGTTTTCCAGAAAATGTTATTTGGAAAATGAGTTGTTTTCCAAATGACGTTTTACGGTGAAACAAATGGAGACTAAAAGCTGAAGTTGAGAAAGAATTTTTAGGCTTTCCCAAATACCACCACGTCAGATTTGCTACTTCTACACACTTCCACCTTTCCCTTCCCTCTATTTAATTCTCTCTCACACTTTTCTTCAAAAATAAATTCTCTCTCTCATGGCTGTTCCTCAACCTCACCTCTTCATCTACCTCTCACCTTTTGAACTCCTTGACCTCTTCATCTCCTCAATTAATTACCTCACCTTTTCATCTACCTCTCTCTCACCCTCACCTCTTGAACTTCTTGACCTCTTCATCTCCCCAATTAATTGCATCCCCAATTTCCTATTTAAATTCTATGCTGAGATTTTTTTTTAGTCTCCATGTGGTCCCTATAGTTCTATTGTCGTTTGAGTCTCAGAGGTGCGTTCTTTTCCGTTTGGTTTATGATTAGCTTTGCCAGATTTCATGCTTTTATTTATTTATTTGGTTTTTCTATTCTGCTCAATATTTTTATTTTTTGGTTTTTAGTGTTCTTTGTTCCATTGGATTTATAATTTTGTAGTTCCTAAGCTTTTCTCAAGCAATGTTCTAATTGTTGTCTTGACTTCATTCGTT
Source organism: Fagus sylvatica (assembly GCA_907173295.1). Classification (NCBI taxonomy): domain Eukaryota; kingdom Viridiplantae; phylum Streptophyta; class Magnoliopsida; order Fagales; family Fagaceae; genus Fagus; species Fagus sylvatica. Next base: position 32,674,343 of record OU015770.1, read on the forward strand.
TTTCTGTTTATATTGATGTTGTACAACATTAGATTAATTAGATTAGATATATTTCTTGTGCATCGCACGTGATTGCGACTAATCTATAGTATAATTAAAACCTGAAGCAGAGAGAGTTTTTTGCCTTCTCCAAAGCCTGCCAAATAAGAATCTCTACTTCCACAAAATTCCACATCATCCTTTTCTCTCTCACACATCTACCCTCTCTCACATGTCCTACCTGAAGCAGAGAGAAAGCTTTTTGCCTTCTCAAAAGCCTGCCAAATAAGAATCTCTACTTCCACAAAATTCCACATCATCCTTTTCTCTCTCACACATCTACCCTCTCTCACATGTCCTGCCCATTTATTTTTATTTATTTATTTATTTTTTTGCTGAATTCCTGCCCATTTATTTATTTAACGTACTTAATGCTCTACTAATTTGCATTACAATTAATTTCCATCAAAACCTTTTCAAAATAATTGTCATCAATTATCTCTTCAAATTCTTCAGTTATCCTCTCTCTCCTTTCCTATTCACCGTTATCCTCTCTTTTTTTCTCTCTCTCTATGGACTCCTCATCTTCCCATCAAACACAAACGACTCTCCCTCTCCCCATTATATTCAAATCAGCGTTACAGCCCTAATCTAAGTCTCTAACGCTTTCTCTCTCTCGGCTCTTCCTATCCCCATTGTGATGCAAACCAAGTTTACAATACAAGAATATGATAGACCCCTGAGAGAGAAACTCAATCTCTCAAGGTGATTACTATTCAATTCACAAGCTTTCACAAAATATCAAACCCCTTCTCCCTTCCAACCCGAGGGACTATATTCCCTTTACAACAAAAACAGAAAATAACTAACAAAGATACACCCAATACTAGATGTACAAGTGTCCATAACAAACTAACAGCATTCCCAAATAAAAGCAACAAATAACATAATAAAGCAATAAGATAGGAAAGGGTTAAATGGAGAATGATTGGCATCAAATCCTCCCTCTTTGAGAACTTGGCCTCCAAGTTAAGTTGTAGGAGTTCCACCATGCACATAGGGAACCAAGTGTCGAACATTAAAGGAATTTGAAGTTTGTAAATGGGATGGTGTTAAGACCCCAACCATCCCACATCCGTGGGTATGCTTACCCTAGCCACTAAGGCACAGATTGGCTTAGCTTAAACATTTGATTAAACATGTATTAGCTTATATTCATGATTAGTAAGGTCCAAGCTAATCAAGCTTGTACCTTGTTAGTTAATTAGGTGCATTGGGGGTCTAGTACATTCCTAGGCTTTAACCCCTTGTACTTAATTGCTAGAGATCCTAAGGTTGTACCTTGGTTGTGCATGAGAAATGCATGACCAACTCAACCAATGAGAGGAGAGCATGGCTGGCCAATGAGAGGGAATGCATGAGAAATGCATGACAAATGCATGATCCTCTCGGCCAATGAGAGGAGAGCATGGCTCGGCCAATGAGAGGGGAGTATGAGAATGCATGACAAATGCATGATCCTCTCGGCCAATGAGAGGAGAGCATGGCTCGGCCAATGAGAGGGGAGTATGAGAATGCATGACAAATGCATGATCCTCTCGGCCAATGAGAGGAGAGCATGCTCGGCCAATGAGAGGAGTGCATGAGATATTATCTCTCCCACTCCTCCATTGTTGTCCATTATCCAAATAACTCCATTGTTCTCTTAGAAATTCTCTCTAGGAGATTAGATACATTAGTTGATAGAATTCAATAAGAATTAGTAGGTTTTCTTCATAAATCCAAGGGGATCCATCCTATCGGATTGGATTGTTCAAAGTGTGTGTTGTTTGTGTGTGATTGTTGAGGGAGATTGAGGGATCTTGAGAGAGAAACCAAGGGGTTCCTTTCATTTGGTATCAGAGCTGATTACGAGCTATGGTGATGGAAACAAGAGGTGGAGCTCAAATCGGAGTTCTCAATGAGAATGTCCAAGGGATTCAACAACAATTGGATGAGCATTCCAATCAATTCGGGTTGATCAATGTGAAATTGGATCGAATGGAGAGCAATTTTGGTGAGTTCAAAGCTACACTTTCTGGTTTTCAATCTACATTTTATGGTTTTCAATCCATGATGGAGGAGAGGCTGCCCAAACCAGCAGAATCGAATGTTAACCAAGCTTCAAGTTCAATTCGGGTGCAACCTTCAAGTTCAATTCGGGTGCAACCTAGTTTGGTGAGCAATTGCCAACTACTCCTCCAAGCACTCATAGGTTTCGAATTGGGGCTAAGGAGAGGAATGCCATGCCAATGAGACCTCCAAACCAAGACATGAGGCTCCAGCCCAATCAAACTCGAGTTGGAGTGCAAATGGGAGAAGGTATGGAAAATGGGCAAAATAGACCCATTTTGGGTGATTTTGGTGACCCGATTGAGGAGAGAAGGAGTGTGGGGAACAATGCTAGGTTCATGCCTCCATTTCAAGGGCATTTTAATGCTCCTTATGAGGAACCTTGGCAAGGAATGAGGCAAGGAAGGCAGCAGGGACAACAAGGGCAGCAAGCACAGCTTGAGCCCATTTTGGGTGACTTTGGTGACCCGATTGAGGAGAGAAGGAAGGCGGGAAACAATGCTAGGTTCACGTCTCAATTTCAAGGGCATTTTGATGCTCCTTATGAGGAACCTTGGCTAGGAATGAGGCAAGGAAGGTAGCAGGGGCAGCAAGGGCAGCAAGCACAGCTTGAGCCCATTTTGGGTGATTTTGGTGACTCGATTGTAGAATCATTGTGTGGTTCGAGTAATGCAAGGCCTCCACCATCTTTTGAAGGCCAATGTGGGCTGTATGGTGAAGAATATTGGCATGAGAAAAGGCTTCCAAGCAGCAGCCGCAAGGGCAGCAAGCACAGCCACAAAGGCATGCTAGTCAAGCTAGGGAACCAAGGAATGCTCCATGGCCTCAAGGTGATGTTGTAGAACCTTGGTATGATCATGGAGGGGGCAAAGGCAATTGGGGAAGAGCAAGGAACTATCAAGGACCTCAAGATAGAGATCCTTATGGAAAGAATCAAGATCCACTCCAAAGGCAACAAGGAAGGCAAGCAAGGGAGCCGAGAGCAATGGAGCTTGAATTTCCAAGATTCAAGGGAGGTGATCCTACTTCTTGGATGTTTAGAGCAATTCAATATTTTGAATATTATCAAGTCCATGATGCTTCAAAGGTAATGCATGCTTCTTACCATTTAGATGATGATGCATTGATATGGTTTAAAAGTTGTGAGCATGATTTAGGTTGTTGGGATAATTTTGCTAGAGCAATTCAACTTAGGTTTGGGCCTCCTAGCTATGATGATCCTATGGAGTTATTGATTAAACTAAAGCATGTTAATTCTATTGAGGAGTATAAGGGGCTGTTTGAGTCACTTAGCAATAGGATTAGGAATTTGTCAAGCATGCATAAACTAAATTGTTTCATGAGTGGGTTGAAAGATGAAGTGAGGTTGGCAATCAAGATGCAAGGGCCAAGAACCTTGGGTGAGGCCTATGCATTGGCTAAAATTCAAGAGCAATACCTAGCTAATGTCAAGAGAAGCACAAGGCCTAGTTGTGAGGCAAACAAGGACAATTGGGAGCAACATAGTTCTCAACAAGTTGCTGCCCAATTTGGTCCCAAAGTTGCTGCCCAAATTGATCCTCAAGTTGCTGAATGTGATCCAAAGGTGGTTGCCCAAATTGTTCCCAAAGTGGCTGCCCAAATTTTTCCCAAAGTGGCTGCACAAATTGATCCTAAAGTTGCTGAATGTGACCCAAAGGTGGCTGCCCAAATTGTTCCCAAAGTGGCTGCCCAAGTTGATCCTAAAGTTGCTGCCCAACTTGATCCTAAGGTGGCTGTCCAATTTGATCCTAAAGTTGCTGCCCAACTTAATCCTAAGGTGGCTGCCCAAATGGATCCTAAGGTCGTTGATCCTAAACCAACAAGTGCAAAGCCTACAATGACGGTGCAAAAGCTCACTCCCAAGCAAATGTTAGAGAGAAGAAGGAAAGGCCTATGCTACTATTGTGATGAGAGTTGGACTATGAGGCATACATGCAAGGCCATGAAATTGTACTTGATTGAGGAAGTACAAGAAGAAGAAGGTGCTTATGTTACAAGTTATGAGGAAGAAGAAAGGGTAGAATGGTGTGAGGAAAGACGCAACACCAAGGAGGAGAGCATCAACAAGGACATTCAAGTTCCTTCAAGATATTGGTTAATCGGAAGATCACCATTGATGAAGAAGCACTTAACCAAGAAGCAACTTGAAGACTCATCCTCCATTCGGCCACAACAAGATCACAACCTTGAGGACAAGGTTTTTAGATGGGAGGGGCAATGTTAAGACCCCAACCATCCCACATCCGTGGGTATGCTTACCCTAGCCACTAAGGCACGGATTGGCTTAGCTTAAACATTTGATTAAACATGTATTAGCTTATATTCATGATTAGTAAGGTCCAAGCTAATCAAGCTTGTACCTTGTTAGTTAATTAGGTGCATTGGGGGTCTAGTACATTCCTAGGCTTTAACCCCTTGTACTTAATTGTTAGAGATCCTAAGGTTGTACCTTGGTTGTGCATGAGAAATGCATGACCAACTCAACCAATGAGAGGAGAGCATGGCTCGGCCAATGAGAGGGGAGTATGAGAATGCATGACAAATGCATGATCATCTCGGCCAATGAAAGGAGAGCATGCTCAGCCAATGAGAGGAGTGCATGAGATATTATCTCTCCCACTCCTCCATTGTTGTCCATTATCCAAATAACTCCATTGTTCTCTTAGAAATTCTCTCTAGGAGATTAGATACATTAGTTGATAGAATTCAATAAGAATTAGTAGGTTTTCTTCATAAATCCAAGGGGATCCATCCTATCGGATTGGATTGTTCAAAGTGTGTGTTGTTTGTGTGTGATTGTTGAGGGAGATTGAGGGATTTAGAGAGAGAAACCAAGGGGTTCCTTCCAGATGGCAACTCCACTTTGTATGCATTGTCATTGAGCTTTTGGAGAATTTTGCAAGGCCCAATCTTGCGGTCTTGAAGCTTGGAGTAGGGCCCACCCGGTTGTCTTTCCTTGGGCAAATAAACCCACACTGAATCACCCTCTTCAAAGAGAAGTTGTCGCCTACTTTGGTCAACCCGAGCCTTATACTTGGCATTTGGTTCTTGTATCTTTTGTTGAACCGCTTGATGTACTTGTTGCATGTGTTGTACCATGTCCAATGCCTTCAAATTAGACTTAGTTGGCAATGGAAGAGATAGCAAATCAGCCACCCCAGCTGGTTGTAAGCCATAAACCACCTCAAATGGAGAGCTTTGAGTGGTCCTATTGATGGAGGCATTAAAAGCAAACTCAGCTAAGGGTAGAATAGCTTCCCACTCTCTTGGGTTCTCTTTGATCAAGCAACGTAATAGACTTCCCAAGCTCTGGTTAACAACTTCCGTTTGTCCATCGGTTTGAGGATGAAACGAGGTGCTATAATTCAAATTTGTACCCAACTTCTTCCACAAAGTCCTCCAAACGTGAGCCAAGAACTTAGAATCCTCTATCCGATACAATAGATGAAGGTAATCCATGTAACTTATAGATATCCTTGAAATATAGCCCCGCAATACTAGAAGCATCATGTACCTTTCTTGCAAGCAACAAAATGTGCCATTTTTGAAAACCGATCTACAACCACCATGATAGAGTCGGATCTCCTCAATGTAGGAGGCAAGCCCATAACAAAGTCCATACTCACATGCTCCCAAGGCTTGCTAGGCACGGGCAAAGGTAAGTACAATCCGGCATTGGAACTTCCCCCTTTGCTTCTTTGACACACTCCACAAGAGTTAACTAGCTTACCAACATCTTTCTTCATCCCATGCCAATGATAGTTTCTTTGCAATAGCCCAAGGGTTTTATCTATACCAAAATGCCCTTGAATGTGATGCTCAAGAACTAGTTGCTGCCTAAGTGAACAATTTGGCACACACAACCTTCCTTCTTTGAACAAATACCCATCTTCCAACCAATAATTTGGAAAACCAACCCGGTTACCTTGTTGTAGTGCTTGGACCACCAACCATTGCTTCCCATCCTCCTTGTAGCTCTCCTTAAACTCCTCAAACCCACTCACATTAGTACGCATCATCACTAGCAAGCTTTGCCTTCTACTTAGCCCATCCGCCACTTTGTTGAGTGAACCCGATTTATGCCTTATGGAGAAGTTGAATTGTTGGAGGTAACTAACCCATTTCCCATGTCTTTTGTTGAGGTGTTTGTTGGCTATTTAAGTGTTTAAGGGCTTCATGGTCGGTGTTTAGGAGGAACTCTCTATAGGCAAGGTAATAGGCCCAATGCTTGATGGTTTGGACAATGGCATAGAATTCTAAGTCATAGGTGCTGTAATTGAGTTTTGGGCCATTCAACTTCTCACTAAAATAGGCTATGGGCTTCCCCTCTTGGCTTAGGACACCACCTATCCCAACCCCACTTGCATCACAATCGATCTCAAACAATTTCTCAAAGTCGGGTAAGGATAATATAGGGGCTGTAGTGAGGGCTATTTTGAGAGTATTAAAGGCTAGTTCGGTGGACTCTCCCCACTCAAAATTGTCTTTCTTTAGGCAATCGGTCAATGGGGCAGCAATGGCACTAAACCCCTTGACGAACCGTCTATAGAAAATGGCTAAGCTGTGGAAGCTACGCACTTCTCCCACTGTTTTTGGAATGGGCCATTCCATGATGGCTCTAATCTTCTCCTCATCCATGGAAATCCCCTCATCCGATACAATGTAACTTAAGAAAGTGACGGAGTTCACACAAAATGAGCACTTCTTCAAATTGGCATACAACTTCTTCTCTCGCAACAATTCAAATACCCTCCTAAGATGCATAACATGATCTTCCAAGGTCTTAGAATAGATGAGTATATCGTCGAAATACACCACAACACAAACTCCGATCAACGGTTGCAAGAATTGGTTCATGACCCTCATAAAAGTGCTAGGGGCATTTGTAAGCCCAAATGGCATCACAAGCCATTCAAAAAGCCCATTGTGGGTTTTAAAGGCTGTTTTCCATTCATCCTCGGGTCGCATTCGAATTTGGTGGTACCCACTCCGTAGATCCACCTTAGAAAAGATCTTGGAACCGGCCAAGTTGTCTAACATATCATCTAATCGAGGTATTGGAAACCGGTACTTGATGGTAATCTTGTTGATGGCTCTTGAGTCAATACACATCCTCCAAGAACCATCCTTCTTGGGTGTTAAGAGTGCTGGGACAGCACATGGACTAATACTATGCCGAATGTACCCCTTGTCCAAAAGTTCTTGGACTTGACGGTGAAGCTCTTCTTTCTCTTTAGGGGCCATTCTATAGGCTGCCCTATTAGGTAACGAAGCCCCGGGTATCAAGTCGACTACATGTTGGATGTCCCTCATTGGTGGTAAGCCTAAAGGTAAATCAATTGGTGTACAATCCGTAAACTCCTCTAGTAGCTCTTTGATAGCTCTAGGAACTACACCCACACTTTCTCCCACCCCATTTTCACCATGGGTTACACACAAATCAGCCACCAACATATATGCACAACCAAGCTCTAAGCTATCACATATAAATGTTTTTGTGGAAAGTAAGGTTTCAAGCTTTTGAGTTTTAGGGATTACCTGATGCTTCATGGGCAGCAAGGTGATCTTCTTTCCTTTGACCTTCAAGATATAAGTGTTGTTCCTCCCATTGTGGCAAGTGTCCCGATCATATTGCCATGGTCTTCCAAGTAGGAGATGACACACGTCCATAGGAACCACGTCACAGTTTACAACGTCCTCATACTTCTTTCAGATGGAAAAGGGAACCATGCACCTCCTTGTGACTTTGATCTCTCCTCCCTTCTTAAGCCACGACAACTTGTATGGGTGAGGGTGTTCTTCCGTTTTGAGCCCAAGCTTATTCACGGCTTCTTGGCTCACTACGTTTTCACACAAGCCGCCATCAATGACCAATTGGCAAACCTTGCCCAATATGCTACATGTGGAATGGAAGATATTATCCCGCAGCCATTCATCTTCTTCCTCCTTCCTTGGTGTCAACAAAGTCTTCTTCATGACTAGCACCACTCCTTCTTCTTCCTCATTGTCACCCCCAACCAACTCTTCATCATCCGACTCGACAACATCCTCTATCTCAACAACATCCTCAAGCATAAGAGCTCTACCCCTAGACAACAAGGGTTTGTTGCACTCATTTGCTTTATGGCCCATCTCACCACACTTGAAACACTTAAAACCACTCACATTGCTGTTTCTTGGGGTTGACTTGTAAACATTGGCTGACTTGTAAACATTGGGGCCGCCTTGAGTGCTCGGTTTGCTGGTTTGGTCTTGAGACCATGGTTTGGTTTGAGTTGAGGTTGTTGGTGCTTGACTGTTGGTTCTAGACCCGTAGCTTGGTACCATTGATCTCCTAGCCAATTGCTTCTCCACCATGAGTGCTCGATTGTAGGCTTGGGACAAGGTCCAACAAGTATGGAACACAAGCTGATCCTGGATGTTCAGCTTAAGTCCACTGATGAAACGAGTTACCATTTGCTCCTCTGTCTCCATTAAATCAATCCTCGCAATCAACTGGTAAAATCGATCCCCATACTTTTCCACAAGCCCTGTTTGCCTAAGGGTGTGGAGCGATTGATACAATTGTTGAGCATAATTGTATGGAAGGAACTGAGCTGACAGCTTCTTCTTCATCTTGGCCCATTCTTGTACCTTGGGTTTGCCTCGACGTAACCGGTGGACTTGAACCTGTTCCCACCAAGCTGATGCTCTCCCACGAAGCTTAACACCAACAAGCTTGGTCATCTTTTGTTTAGGAACTTCATAATACTCAAAGACTCTTTCCACTGTGCTCAGCCAGTCCACGAACTCTTCTAGGTTGACACCTCCATGGAACTCAGGAAATTCCAGATGAAAATTACTTTCCTTCCGTGAATCCGTGGTGGTTTGCTCACGAAGTGGTTCTGGTGGCTAATCAACCCCATGCCCATGACCCATGCGGTTCGGTGGAGGGGGTCTGTCAAACCCCTGATGGTGTTGCTGTGGTGCTCGGCCAAACCCAAGTGGTGGGTGTGTGTCACGGCCAAATTCCTGAAAAGGGGGTGGTTCGCGGTTGAAGCTGTGACCCCGGCGTGGCTCGCGATCGAAACCATGATCAACTCCATGAGGGTGGTGCAGATCACGATCGAAGGTTTGTTGCCGATGGATTGCGATCATAACCACTGGGTTCATGGGGAAATGGGTGGTTCGGGTTCTGGCGATCTCGATCTCGAGCAAAAGGGGCTCGGTCAAGCCCTAAGCTCCGATGATTCTCTGCGTTTTGGCCTGGGCCTGGATTCGGCCCAATCCGAAATGGGTCAAGGACTGGGTTGGTCCTTACTTGGGCCATGCGTGGTGCACGTGTCGACCCATGGGTCAACCCACGATGGTCTTCAAAAACCACGTCTTCTTCAGCATGTTCTCTGTGAAAATCGTGTGGGTTGAGTGAGGATGAGTTCTGGGCATGGTGAACCGTAGATCTGCTGGTTCCCTCCCACGCCGTGAGTCACCATAACTACTTCGCATACGGTGGTTTCCCCATTCTTGAAATCGATGGTCCTATTTGGCAAAGGGATTCTCGAAATTGGAATCCTCCTCTCGATCGTGTGCCACTGTTGGCTTCTCAGTGCTTCAGTGAGGGTTTCCACCTCCTTTCTCAATGCTTCAAGCTCAGCATCTTTTGAGGTTTGTGGTTCTTCTGGTATGGTTTCAATTTCTTCAGGAGCTTTCAGCTCCAAATCTCTGATAACGTTCTTGTTTTTGTTCCCACGCATCGGTGCCATTGTTGGAGCTTTCCGGTGGAATCAAGAACTCTCAGGTGATCAAGACTCAAGAAAAAAACTAAAGGTTCAGCTACAAGGTACGCATAACTGTGCTCTGATACCAATTGATGCAAACCAAGTTTACAATACAAGAAAATGATAGACCCCTGAGAGAGAAACTCAATCTCTCAAGGTGATTACTATTCAATTCACAAGCTTTCACAAAATATCAAACCCCTTCTCCTTTCCAACCCGAGGGACTATATTCCCTTTACAACAAAAATAGAAAATAACTAACAAAGATACACCCAATACTAGATGTACAAGTGTCCATAACAAACTAACAGCATTCCCAAATAAAAGCAACAAATAACATAATAAAGCAATAAGATAGGAAAGGGTTTAATGGAGAATGATTGGCATCACATTGTTTCCTTTAATTGCTGCCCCCTTTAAAATTAAGACCCACCGGATTATTTTTCTTATATCAAAACCTCTACAGAAGCCACCAAATTACAAGCAGAATTGGAAAGTCCTTTTGAGGTGAGTTTTTTCTTCTTCTTTTTTCCTCCTGATCTTCTTCAATTTTTCCGGTACATTTGAGGGTTTGTGGTTGATTTTTTCTTGGTGGGTTGCAGATACTGTGTGTGTTTGTTTGTTTGTTTTCATTTTTTAAATTTTCTCTCATTGTCATTCTCTTTGTGGGAAAAGAAAAGGAATCAGGATTGGGTCTTGGGATTTACCCAATTTAGATTACAATGTATTATTACTTTGCTCTGTTTTTTTTTCCTTTTTTTTTTTTCCTCCTCTGTTTTGGATGTCCTGTGATTGTGGCAGTGTTAGTGATTGTGGGAAGAGACATGGATAGAGGTGCAGGTGAAGAATCAATGGTAGCAGAAGACATTGCAGCTGAGGTGTTTGATGAAAGGTTTGAGAGAAACAAAGAAAGGTAATGAAATTAGTCTTTTGATGTCTCTGATACCATGAAAGGTTATGTAATTGCAGAGATTTGGAATTGTACTGCCTTGCCAAACTCTGGGCTGAGTCCGATAGCTACAATCGCAAGTATCTCTCGTAGGTTTTTTGTTTTTTAAATTATAAACTTCTCTTAAGTTGATTTTTTTCTTAATGTTTGAAATTGTGGATTAGCCCATGAATCAGAGGAAATTTGATGGGTTTCTAAAGTTTGCTCTCAGTTATATGAATGAGAAATATTTGGGTTGTTTGGTTTAGTTTTTGCTTTAGATTTTCCAATAAAAAAAAAAATTCTGAAATTTATTAATTTTGTTGTTGGTTGATTTTGTTTTGAGATGTCATTGTTCTCAAGTTTGGGTGGAGGGTCACTATGTGAAGTGAGTAGTAAATCTGTGTTTCTAGACTTCATGGTTTCCTGTGGTGGTGTTTTGGCTGCTTTTAATTCAAACTCATAAGAGTTTTCTTTCATTTTTTCTTAGGAACTAATACAAAGGGAGTTTTGGAGATTTGAAGAGGAAAGAATCACCTTTGGAAGAAAGTTATTGGAATCAAGTATGCGGAGGCTGGGGACAATGGACAACTAATCTAGCAAGAATTACTTTTGGTTGTAACATTTGGAGAAGCAAAAAGGCATGATGAGATAGATTTGCATTTTGCAAGCCATGTGACCTATGTTGTTGGGAATTGTAGAAGATCAAGATTGAGAAAATTTATTGGGAGACTATATGCAAGTAAAGCATGATTTCATATCGGTAGGTTGTGCTTCTGTTTTAGTATTATTGTATTGATTTGTTAGGTTGGTCTTGGTTCACGCCATTTGAACAAGATTGTGGGCTCAACCACCTTCTTTATTGTTATGACCCTGACCTTTGTGTTTGTTTTTGCTATAGTTGCATTGTAGCTTGCTATAAGTATACACTTACTTTGTTTTATCGTGTTATAGCCAACCATAAAAAATTGCTTTTCTATACACTTACTTCATTTTCAAATATAACTTTATTTCTAGCCCAAGACATGGTCAATAAAATATCAAAATCTGTAAAAAATTTCTTTGAAACAAAAGCGTTCAAATTCTCTCATGACTATGTAATTGAAAAGGACGCTTCATTAGCGCAAAACATTGGAATCATTAGAAAGTCTCATAAAATGCAATAGTTGTAAGTTACAGATAGTTGGATTATTGAACTTTCAGACGACTATTTGAAAGTACCAAGGTAGTCATTTGCAATCTTTTCCCTAATTTATTAAAAAAATTATTTCCTTGCAACTACATCACTCTATCTGGTTTATTAGGATAGAATCAAGTCATATTATGTTTCAAAATGTTTATCAGAGGGTTACTAGTGTTGAATGATAGTATGAGCCTATGTGATATTAAAGTATTGTTCTTATTAAATAATTTGTTTGGTCCAACCAATGAGTTGGTACATTAGGATTCATTTACTACAATTGAAGTTTTGTTTTGTTATGTGGATATATTTTTTTTTCCTTTCCAAATGTCAATTGGGCAATATGATTTTTGTTCAAAATAGGTGGTTGGAGTGGTAGCAGTATTGGAGATTATGTAAAAGGCAAGAGAACATGACTTGTATTGAATTATTTTCTCAATTGGCAATAGACATGAAAATGATATATTTAAAGGAAAGAGTGTTGTCCCTCGGCAAATAACAGCTATAATAGAAAACATCTAAGGCTTGTTGGCTTTGGGAATGCAGACATTTATATGTTGTACATAAAAGAAAGGTGCTACTAGAAGCAAGACCCCTAGCATCTTTTGTCAAAGTTTTATATGCATTTTTTTTTTTACCTGTAATACTTACTGTAGTGGTTAATAGTTTTTTTTTTTGGTATGCTGTTAATCCCAATACTCTTCTCAAATGTGTGATTTCTTTACCACTAACCAAAAAATTAATGTAAATTTCTTGTAATATAAATATGAGATATCTTATAGAAAATTTCCACGACTCTTAACTTCTTGAAATTGATTTGTTCATTATAATGGAGATTTTATTTTTTTAGTTTTTTTTATTATTATTTTTTTTTAACATCATGACATTCAATCAAAACTATATATGTATTATACCTTATCACAAAATTTATCAAGTTAACATGCATGTCATGTTGCATTTAAAGAAAGCTGTGGGTGGCCTACTAGTATAGAATAAATTTAGAGAGACAACAACATCTACAAAATTTTCTACAAATTATTAAAGTAACAGAAGTGCGTGTCGGTATTGCATCCATATGAAAGTAATATGTACCACTGGAAATTGTGAAAAAAGTTAGGGGAGGGGATGTGTCCAATTTAACCTCATCTCTTTTTATCATCATACTCTTTTCTATAAATATATCTATCTCTGAAGATGGACAATATATGTGAATGAGTGGGGGAGATCAGTTGGTAGTGAAGGCTGACGAGTAGAAGAGACAATACTAAAATGGGAGCTTATAATAGGAAGGGAGGGATATATCCTCTGGCATTCTTTGTGATGCTGATTCTCATCAGCACATACTGTGATGGTTCTGATGTCCTTGTTGAAAGCAACACCACTTCCTCATGCAATGGCGGCCTTGGTGAATGCCTGATTGAGGACGACTTGGAGTTCCTTGTCAACCCCTACCGCGTAAGCCGTATGCTTTCTGGAAAGGCTGGTGGTTCCGGCAATAAAGATAATCCAGCCATTCCTTGCGGGCCTGGGGTGGCTTATAGTAACTGCTACAAGCCGCCTGACTGTCCAAGAAGAGATGTGCGCTACCGCTGCGGATCCTAATATCACACCTTGAATCGTGGGAGTGTGTTTCCTTTCAGCTGTCCACTTGTTCTCTTATATACATGTTTCTTTGTTCTTGTGTGTTGGTTCTTGTAAAGATATGCTATAATTACGTTCAATAAGGATTCCCTACTTGTTGTAAGGAAACATAAAAAATTTCTGAAGGTGTATATGCAAGTGTGTTAGTGAATGTATCTTTTGTTGGAAAACGATTCATAATTTCCATGATGATGGTAAACGTAAATTGCTGTAATAATAACATCAAGCTGTCAGTCAATTTCCGACGCCAGAATTGTATTGTAGCAAGGTTATTTCTTGGATAAAGAATGTATGATTCACACAATCACACGCATTTAGAAGCATGAAGATTGGTGAAATTATATTGAATAGAAATACAAATAAGATATTTCTATTACCAAAAAGAATTCGATAAGGGAAACTTTGACATTGAAAATCTAGCGAAGGAAGGCTTTGAAGTAGCCATGATTGGTAAGAGGGTAGAAGAAGTACACTTTCTATGAATCAATTTGTCCTTGTGTAGTTGTGTGTCATATAAATTCATAAATTAGTTATGTTGTTTTGTCATGTCCCTTAAAACCGAATAATCCATGGCTATAGGCAACATATCAAAGAAATAGTCGTCAAGCCTTTGTCTTGTGACACAGTCAAAGGTCACATACAACACAGTATGATCAAGATTAGACTCACGCGGTGAGGAAATAGGGATTCATTCTCTCACCTCCATATCTAATGGTCGCTGCAAGCACATGTGGTATGGACACATGCTGCGGTGGGATCCTCCTTTATTTCCAAAAATAAAAGGAGTGCATGTCTTAATATGCATGTATATATATGTTTCCACCGCACGGATCTTAGTCCAGTCGCTCCAAGCGTCTGACCCGAGTCCTTTATTTGTCCGATATCCTCAAGTGTCTAGGAGGCCTCTAAAGTCAAAAAGGTGATAGGAACACAACATTTTGTGGGGGCTTTAATGTGTTACCAATCTTTGCAAACCACCACTAATTCTCTCTCTCTCTCTCTCTCTCTCTCTCTCTCTCTCTCTCTCTCTCTCTCTCTCTCTCTCTCTCTCTCTCTCTCTCTCTCTCTCTCTCTCTCAATGTAAACCATGGATGTGGAAGCCAGAATTCATCAAAATTATATTTTAGACTATGGTGAGAGAAAATGGAACACACTATGCTAGTGGAGAGTGACACCTACTGTGTGGCAACAATTGAGCTCATGCATAATTTTAAGTCAAGGTCTATAGTGGAAAAAATTATGATTATACTGTAAGATATTCCATGAATTGACACTATCATGAAAGGCTCACATCCAAGAAACTCACTAAAAGTGAGGAACTCATCCTTCTGTGACTCTATAGTAAACATATTAACAACCACCAATTGTTATTGTGGTATATATGAATCTTGCCAATTATGTATATAATTGTATGATCTACAGTGGACGATTTTTATGTAGTCAATTGACTGAATCAGAGAACCATGTAAGCTAAAAACAAAAAACAAAATTTTGTGAATTCTTGTGCACTCTTCCATCCGTATCATGGAACTTGTACCTGTATCATAAACGGCTCCTAATCAATATCCAAAGTCACATAGGATAGTGCAACAAGACCTTCCTCCACTAACATAGTGCTAGCTAGTATATAGAAAACTTTTCTCCTCCACGAGGAACTTGAAGCCAAAGTTCTCATAGTACATTCACACACGAAACACAGATATTTATTCACTGTTTATAAGGATAAATTACACTTTTTCATTCTCATATATAAGGCCATTTTCAACGTCCCTCCTACACTTAAATTTGAGCAATTAACTTTCCAAACTTTGGGTAAGTTTTAATGTCCTCTTACATATAAAATTTTTCAAATTTCTGTCATATTATCATATGATAATATTATAAGCACGTATATTCTCAGGTTAAGTATAACGAAAATCGGAGAAACTTTAATTGTTGGGAGATTACAACAAGTCTAATAGTTTAGGAGTTGATTGCTCAAATTTAAATTAAAAAGGGACATTAGGATTTAGGACTGACCTCACAGTTTAGAGTTATGAGAAAAGTTACCCTTTTTTATTTTACATAACAAGATACTTCTGCACAATGAGATACCGATAAGTACCTCGATCCACTTCTCATCGAAGTACTTTACTTTTGATGTTTATAATGATGTTTTGGATCCGGACCTCCTGGAATCTCTCGTGTGATGTTATACCGGTCTGTGATTGTGTCTTCATTTTGCAAATCACTGTTAAGCAATTAGTGCCTTTGACCAATGCTGGCAATGACCTGAATTGATTCATCCCCTCCATATTTGGACTAAGAGGGCGAGTTTCGGATTTCAAAAACAAAAGCAATATCAGAGTAAGTCACACACAACATGTCAACCTATCCATTTTCATCTTGCAGGTGTCGAAATTGCTAGGCTTGTAGAGACTCAATCTGGACGGTGTTATATATACTGGATTACTTGTATATACAATTCTTATTATTAATCTAAATGGAACCTCCAATAGACAATTGAGTAGACTTAAATTTGTATATATATACCTATGACCACAATCCACCAGTCACATAACAAATAGTGACCATTTTGTATATATATACCTATGCCATTAGACTAAATGTTCAACGAGAGATTCCTAGGATCTGCTAACCCAATAAAAAGTCTCTCATAAATACTCATTCCTTCTAGTGTATTCAGCTCCAGTGCGCCAAGTGATTTATCAAGTTAACATGCATGTCATGTTGCATTTAAAGAAAGCTGAGGGTGGCCTACTAGTATAGAATAAATTTAGAGAGACCACAACATCTACAAAATTTTCTACAAATTATAAAAGTAACAGAAGTGCGTGTCGGTATTGCATCCATATGAAAGTAATATGTACCACTGGAAATTGTGAAAAAAGTTAGGGGAGGGGATGTGTCCAATTTAACCTCCTCTCTTTTTATCATCATACTCTTTTCTATAAATATATCTATCTCTGAAGATCGACAATATATGTGAATGAGTGGGGGAGATCAGTTGGTAGTGAAGGCTGACGAGTAGAAGAGACAATACTAAAATGGGAGTTTATAATAGGAAGGGAGGGATATATCCTCTGGCATTCTTTGTGATGCTGATTCTCATCAGCACATACTGTGATGGTTCTGATGTCCTTGTTGAAAGCAACACCACTTCCTCATGCAATGGCGGCCTTGGTGAATGCCTGATTGAGGACGACTTGGAGTTCCTTGTCAACCCCCACCGCGTAAGCCGTATGCTTATTCAATATTCTGGTAAAAGTCTAGAAAATTCAGCCATTCCTTGCGGGCGACCTGGAGACATTAAGGCTTATCGTTGCTACAAGAAGCTTAAGTGTGATAGACGCGGTGTCTACGACCGCTGCTGATCCTAATATCACACCCTGAATCGTGGGAGTGTGTTTCCTTTCAGCTGTCCACTTGTTCTCTTATATCCATTACTTTGTTCTTGTGTGTTGGTTCTTGTAAAGATATGCTATAATTACGTTCAATAAGGATTCCCTACTGGTTGTAAGGAAACATAAAAAATTTCTGAAGGTGTATATGCAAGTGTGTTAGTGAATGCATCTTTTGCTGGAAAACGATTCAAAATTTCCATGATGATGGTAAACGTAAATTGCTGTAATAATAACATCAAGCTGTCAGTCAATTTCCGACGCCAGAATTGTATTGTAGCAAGGTTATTTCTTGGATAAAGAATGTATGATTCACACAATCACACGCATTTAGAAGCATGAAGATTGGTGAAATTATATTGAATAGAAATACAAATAAGATATTTCTATTACCAAAATGAATTCGAGAAGGGAAACTTTGACATTGAAAATCTAGCGAAGGAAGGCTTTGAAGTAGCCATGATTGGTAAGAGGGTAGAGAAAGTACACTTTCTATGAATCAATTTGTTCTTGTGTAGTTGTGTGTCATATAAATTCATAAATTAGTTATGTTGTTTTGTCATGTCCCTCAAAGCCGAATAATCCATGGCTATAGGCAACATACCAAAGAAATAGTCGTCAAGCCTCTGTCTTGTGACATAGTCAAAGGTCACATAGGTCACAAACTCACAGTATGTTGTATATTTGTTATACATATAGTGATATAAAAGTGAGTTTATGTTTGAAGGCATTAGTGACACATTTGGCACTTAGACACGTGGCACATGCACGTGTGATTTTGGTGTAGAAAATAACTAACTCATGAAAGTTATTTTTTATGTAGAGAATAACTAACTCATGGAAGTTATTTTCTAAAAGGTTATATTGTTCTAGAATGGTGCCAATTAAATTCTGTACAAATTAAAGTGCTTGATTCATTGTTAAATATAGAATTTTGTAATAATACTCTTTAAATGAATTACTGAAATTTGCTTTCTGTAATTAGTGACTTTGTTGTATCTTGGAGGTGAATTGCTTTAACCTAGAAGCAAAACTCTTTTAGCGTGGGGGCAATTATCACCTTAAAGAAAGTGATTACATGCCTCAAAGTCGTATTTATTTTCTGATCTTGGCAAATTCCCCAACAATTTCAAGGTGATAATTAAGTTTGTGATTTGAATGTCCGGTGACAAGAAGCTGTTGTTCAAATCTTTACGGTAAAACACTCCATTTATGGTTTTTAATTTAATATTGTGACTGAAAAAGTTACTGCCTCTGTGTAATTGTCGAAATTGTTGTGTTTCTTGAAATCAGTGTTTTCATCTTCCGCAGTATTAAATTTCTAACATTTGTTGTTTAGTGATTTCTACTTGAGAAATTATTTGGCATGATTTTAGAATTATATTATTATTTTGATCTTGCCGAAGATCTGCGAATGTTATTCTTTTTGTTAGAATATAAGTCCAATGGGTCTTAGGCCCAATATATTGTCTTGTATAGCACTCCTTTTACTTGTGCATTACTCTTATCTCTGCCTATATAAAGGCTCTCTCTTGTACTACATTAAACATAATACAATATATAGACATTCAGTCTTTAACATGGTATCAGAGCTAAGGCTCTAATATTGTGCAGTTCTAGTCCTTCCAGGCGTTCTTCCGCTGCCTCAGCTGTCTCTGGCACTGCCCAGCCGCCACCGTCAGAAATCCGGTTGCCTGCGCTGCCAAGAAGCTGATTCATCGCCGAACAGACTTGCTGCCACCCTCGGTTCTCCCGCTACAGAACTCCGATCACGACACCTCTACAGCCGTTTGAAAGATCTAGAGAAGCTAGACCCAACCGCGCAAGAATCAACCCCATACGACGTCGGACGCGCCGCCACGCGCCGCCCAAAGTTCCGGCGCCGTTATCCTCGGTTCTTCAGCTACCGGACTCCGATCACGACACCTCCACCGCCGTTGGAAAGATCTCGAGGAGCCGGACCCAACCGCGCAAAATTCATCCTCATCGGAGCTCGGACGCGCCGCCACGCTCCGGTCAAAGTTCCGGCGCCGTCAAGGTCTTCTTCACGCGCCACGTCAGCCCTAGCCCTTCACTGCCACGTCAGCCCTAGTGCCACGTCAGCCCTAGTGCCACGTCAGCCCTAGTTGACCAGCGTTGACCGTGACCGTTGACCATTGACCGTTGACTTTGACCGTTGACCAGAGTTGACTTTGACCGTTGACCAGCAGCGTTGACTTTTTCCAGAGTTGACTTTTTACAACCCAGGTGCTCCCTACCCAGTTTTTCGTGCTGATTTCATTTTTGTGGTCTGTTTTTGCAGTTGAGATTTCATTATGACTCAAAGTGAAAATTCTAAGCCTATTCATAGGCGAACCAATCAGAAGAATTATCATCTTATTTGTGCCTTTTGCAAGCATCGCGGTCACACTATTGATCGATGTAACATGCGTGCCGGCATTCTTCAGCGCTCTGCAGCCTTGACTGCCTCTGAGTCTGTACCATCATCCGATGCTGCATCTTTTGATCATGTCTCATTGACTACACCTACTTACAGCATAGCAGATCTACAAGCCCTCTTCAGTCAGGTTCAAGCTTTGTCTTCCATTGCATCCAATTCTGCTCTTTCTGTGACACCAGGTATCTCTTCTGAATGGTTCTTAGATTCTGCCTGCTGCAATCACATGACGGACAATCCTCATCTCACAAGTGCCCACACTCCTCCTGTCTTACCTACTATTACCACTGCTGATGGCTCCGCCATGACTGTTAGTCATGTTGGCTCCATCTCTACCCCTAACTTATCTATCTCTGATGTCTTTTGTGTTCCTAAACTGCATCTTAATCTTTTATCTGTTGGCCAACTAACCGAACTTGGTTTAAACCTGTTCTTTTCTTCTCGTGGTTGTCTTGTGCAGGATTCTCGGACGGGGCAGATCGTTGGGTCCGCGCGTAAGGTTGGACGGTTGTTTGAGCTCACTTCCCTTCACTTTCCGTCTTCATCAGTCTCCGCCCCTGTTATTGCTGCTTCTGCCTCCATCGAGTTGTGGCACTCTCGTCTAGGTCATGTTTCTCTTCCTCGTATTCAAACCTTAGTATCTAGGGGTCTATTAGGTTCAGTTTCTTCCAGTCCATTTGATTGCATGCCATGTCAGCTCGGCAAACAACCTGCCTTACCTTTTAATAATAGTGAGTCTATTGCTTCTGCAACTTTTGATCTTATACATTCAGATGTATGGGGGCCCTCTCCTGTTCCCACAGTGGGGGGGTCAAGATATTTTGTTATTTTTGTCGATGATTTTTCTCGTTACACTTGGATTTATTTAATGAAAAATCGTTCTGAAGTTCTCACAATTTATCGTGATTTTGCTAAAATGGTTCAGACTCAGTATTCTAAAGCTATTAAGGTATTTCGCTCTGACAATGCACGAGAATATAGACAAACAGATTTTTCTACTATTCTTAAACATTATGGAACTGTTTTTCATACCTCTTGTGCTGGCACCTCACAACAAAATGGACGAGCTGAACGTAAACTCCGTCACATCCTAGATACTGTTAGGGCTCTCACCAATGCAGCCTCCACTCCTGCCTCATTCTGGGGTGAAGCTGCTCTCACTGCAGTATACACCATCAACCGATGCCCCTCACCTGTCATTCAAAACACAACACCATATGAACGGTTGTTTGGCACAGCTCCAAACTACAGTCTACTCAAGGTTTTTGGTTGTGTCTGTTTTGTTCTTCTTCAACCACATGAGCGCACTAAACTTCAACCCCGCTCCCAGCTCTGTTGTTTTCTTGGCTATGGCCTTGAAGAAAAGGGGTACCGATGTTATGATCCAGTCGCCAAGCGTCTTCGAGTCTCTCGACATGTGGTATTCTGGGAACACAAGATGTTCTATTCCTTACCTTTATTTTCTGCAGGTAATTCTGATTCTCAGGTTGATCCTCTACCAAATCTCTTCCCTGAGATTCCTTCCCCTTCTGCTGAGTCAGTTAATCCCATCTCCGACGAGTCTCCCCCTGTTGATCCCTCTTCTGATGAGTCTCCTACAGCCGATCCTACCTTCGACGAGTCTCCTCTCTCTGCCCCTGCTGCGAATCCTGTCAACACTACTGCTCCTGAGCCTCGTCGCTCTCATCGGGTAAGAACTCTTCCCTCTCATCTTCGTGATTTTCACTGCTTTTCTGCCTTTGCCACCTTACATGAACCTCACACCTTTCGTGAGGCCTCCTCTGACCCTTTATGGCAGCAAGCTATGAAAGAAGAATTGGATGCATTGTTAAAGACAGGTACTTGGGATCTGGTTGATTTGCCAGCTGGTAAATCTGCTATTGGTTGCAAGTGGGTGTACAAGATCAAGACTCGATCAGATGGTACTGTTGATCGCTACAAAGCTCGTCTCGTTGCCAAGGGATTCACTCAAGAGTATGGCATTGACTATGAGGAGACATTTGCACCAGTGGCTCGCCTCTCCTCTGTTCGTACTCTTATCGCAGTTTCTGCTTCCCGACATTGGCCACTTTTTCAGATGGATGTGAAGAATGCCTTCCTTAATGGAGAACTAACTGAGGAAGTCTACATGCAGCTCCCTCCTGGTTTCTCCCAACCTCCAGGCTTTTCTCCCAAAGTGTGTCGCTTACGTCGGGCACTATATGGTCTTAAGCAAGCTCCACGCGCTTGGTTTGCCAAGTTCAGCTCCACCATTTCTCAGCATGGTTTTTCAGCTAGTTCATATGATTCAGCTCTGTTCTTCCGACGCTCAGATCATGGTATTACCCTTCTCTTGTTGTATGTAGATGACATGATTATTACTGGTGATGATGTACAGGGCATCCAGGATCTTAAGCGCTTTCTTGGTCAGCATTTTGAGATGAAGGATCTGGGTCCTCTCAGTTATTTTCTTGGCCTTGAAGTCTCTTCCTCCTCCGATGGTTACTATCTCACTCAAGCCAAGTACACATCTGATCTTATCTCTCGAGCTGGAATCACGGACAGCAAGATCGTTGACACACCCATTGAATACAACAATCGCCTGAATACTCATGATGGAGAACCACTTCCTGATGCTACCCTCTACAGACAATTAGTTGGGAGTCTTGTTTACCTCACTGTCACTCGACCAGACATCTCCTATGCTGTTCACATTGTTAGCCAGTTCATGGCTGCACCACGGTCTCTCCATTATGCAGCTGTACTTCGGATTCTTCGGTATTTGAAAGGCACCTTGTTTCATGGACTTCACTTCTCATCTCAGTCGTCGCTCACTCTTCAGGCTTATTCTGATGCCGACTGGGCAGGGGACCCTACTGACCGTCGTTCCACTACAGGGTATTGCTTTCTTCTTGGTGACTCCCTCATCTCTTGGCGCAGCAAGAAACAATCTGTTGTTGCTCGTTCTAGTACTGAGGCAGAATATCGAGCACTTGCTGACACCACTGCTGAGCTCCTTTGGTTACGTTGGCTTCTCCAGGACTTAGGCATTGATTGTTCTACTGCAGTTCCGATCCATTGTGACAATCGAAGTGCCATCCAAATTGCCCACAATGACGTCTTCCATGAGCGTACTAAGCATATTGAGATCGACTGTCACTTTGTTCGTCATCACTTACTACAGGGTACTTTGCAGCTCCGTTCAGTATCTTCTCAGGACCAGTTAGCTGACATATTTACCAAACCTATGCCTCCAGGCCGTTTCCGTGATCTTATTTCCAAACTCAAGTTGGTGTCTGTTCACCCAACATGAGTTTGAGGGGGGATGTTAGAATATAAGTCCAATGGGTCTTAGGCCCAATATATTGTCTTGTATAGCACTCCTTTTACTTGTGCATTACTCTTATCTCTGCCTATATAAAGGCTCTCTCTTGTACTACATTAAACATAATACAATATATAGACATTCAGTCTTTAACACTTTTAATTTTTGGAAACTCACTCACTGTGCAAGCAAGTTTTATTCTGTGCACAAATTGAGCACCGATTCTTGCATCTCATAAGTTTGGAGACTCATTGTGAGAAAAACAAAAACATGCACAAAACCACGTTGATATTAAAAATCATGCCAGGTCCGGTGATTAATTTCTTTGGTCATTGGACTTCAAAGAAGAATGTGATTTGAGATCACCCTGTGGGACCTGATAATGTTTGCCCATTATGATCTCTTAAAACTTTCGTTGCTTTCTCTTTACTGTTATTCACGTTTGTTTAGATCAATAGGTAGAATTGTTAGATATGAATATTATTATGTCATTATTTGAATGTATATTGACATGATCAATATGAGGTTTAATTGATCTTTTGATGCCATTAGTTTTTGCAGTACTGTGATATTATAATTGTTTGCGTTAACATTGCTTGATGTTGTTTGTGAATTCGTCTGTGAGGCATATTACCGTGAACCCAGATTGCACCATTTGAAGCACACCAATGCATTAAAGACGAACACATCTAGGATTTTCATCCTAGTGAATTGTGAGTTGGTAAATTTAATAGTGCTTTTTATTTTGTCACATGATATTGCAATAATACTTCTTGTTAGTATTATTATGTTTAACATATTTAGTGAGTGAAAGTAATTACATTAATTTGTGAAAGATAGAATGTAATGTAATATACTTATGTGGATTTACTCACCATACTCTCACATGATTAAAACCCATGAATTTGATGCTTGAAATGTAACCACAAAAATGCAAGAAAAATGAAAGGGTTATAAATGCATGATCCCACTTGATCGCATGTAAAGAGAATTTACATGGAAGAAACTGAATTGAAAATGTGTCCATGAGCGCAAGATTTTAGTCTGAATATGCACTATGACAAGCATTGTGGTGGAATCACTTTGATTTGATTGCTACATGGAATGTAGCTAAGTTTTAAACTCGAATTCACATTTATTGTGAAGATAGGCATTATTGATCATTTTGGAAATAATTTGATGAGTGGTGAGAGGATTAAGGCTAAAAATAAGTGGATGTGAAATTTTGAATAATTGTAAATTTGAACTTTGATTATTTCAAAGTGTGGGGGCTTTCATATAAGCTATGGAATGTTAAAACCCAAAAATGTGGGGTATTGAGATCCAAATGTGTGGTGATCTTTAAGAGCTCCAAACTCGGAAAAAGACTAAGCTAAGACTCTAAAGATGTGTTTGTGATTAGGTTGAGAATTTTGAAGTCTTGGTGACTTAAGTGTGATATTATATTAGAATCAAGAGATGAATTTATTGGGATTGAATTCTATGATTCTAGAAATATCTCAGAACCTAATCAAACACTAATTTTGACTATAATGCAAGAATTTTTATTTGTGATAATAAGAAAATAGAAATGAGTTCACGAAGTGAACAACGAAAGAGTCAAAATATTGAAATTGACTTGGTCTCAATTTTTAAATACCTCTTATAAGCTTTCTGTGAGTTATGATCTTGAAAAAAGCCATGAGTTTGTATTTCCTAAAATCATAAGAAAGTCTATAGCTATTGCAAATGGAAATTAAGGTGGAGTAACATAATGTGTAGACTATGTAAGTTCTCACTGAGATTGAGATGATGCTTTTCATTGTGTATGAAATGAAACTTCTTGGTTTAAAACTTTTCAAAAGTACAAAGAAGCTAATTCACCTTTGTTCCAATCTAAAACTTAATGAAGTTTTTGGAAGCACGACTTGAATGTGTTAGTGCAATTATAGCATGGTGTGTCATGTATTGTATTATATATACATGGTTTTCACTTAGACTTTCAGAGTTTTGTAAACAAACTTAAGATCATTAGAAAGCATTGCATCATTGGATATCAAAGAGTAGGATACCAATAATGGTTATTATTGTAAGTGATAAAATCCATGTTTAGTTGGATATTCACTTTTGGTGGAAGAGCTAGTTAATAGGCATGGAAGAAATGAAGTGAATTTCTTAATCCACCATAAAGATTGTATGGTTTGCAACGGGTAAGGGAAAATGATAACATGAGATGTTATATAAATGAGATGTGACTACATCCAATGATAGTTATATCTTGCACCATAAGAGTGAAGCCACCATAATTTGAGAAATGAGAAGTTTAGACATTTGAGTCTAAGACCTGAGTACGTAAGACGATAAATAGTTTGGTGAGCTCATAATTATTGTCTACGTAAAATCAAGTGATAACTTGATAACATTCTTTTACCTAAGGTGTCTCGAGAAATATTGGTTGAAATGAAATATCTAGTGGAATGGGTTTAAAACCTTTTGTATAAAAGTCACCTGTAATGGGAATCCAACCTTATGTTATTGAACAAATAATTTTAAGGTTTAATGGGTAATAAAAAGTTACAGTTATGTGACTGGGATAACACTGAAACATGTATGTTTTATTATAATAAACCTGTTCTAGGATATTCAGTACAGACTGTTACGGTAATTTGAGGGATGAGTGTTTACTCTTAATGAAGTTCATGTTGTTTTTTAATGTCTAAAGTAACAAGGACATGAAAAGGAACTTCACCTATATGGACATAAGAAGTAGAACAACTTCTGATAAAAGTTTAAGGTTTACTTTTGGAAATGTTCATGAAATGTCAGGATGGAGCACTTGGTTAAGTGAATTTTATTTTATTTTATTATTATTGTGAGTTTATTCGTTGAAATTGGATGGAGTCATGTGTGTGGTATTTTCCGTTTCTCACACAAAAAGTCTTGGGTTAAGTTGAGGCCACCATTGACTTTGTCAGAAATTTGAGATATTTACACTAATTGAGGTTTAAATCGAGAGATACCTTCTTATATGCATGATGAAATCAGTATTTGACTAAACACTTCATATCACTAAGTGGAGGATTGTTGTATATTTGTTGTACATATAGTGATATAAAAGTGGGTTTATATTTAAAGGCATTAGTGACACATTTGGCACTTGGACACGTGACACGGACACGTGCACGTGTGATTTTGGTGTAGAAAATAACTAACTCATGGAAGTTATTTTCTGAAAGGTTATATTGTTCTAGAATGGTGCCAATTAAATTCTGTACAAATTAAAGTGTCTGATTTATTGTCAAATACACAATTTTGTAATAATACTCTTTAAAGGAATTACTAAAATTTGCATTTTATAATTGGTGACTTTATTGTATCCTAGAGGTGAATTGCCTTAACCCTGAAGCAAAACTCTTTTAGAGTGGGGGCAATTATCACCTTAAAGAAAGTGATTACACGCCTCAAAGTCGTATTTATTTTTTGATCTTGGCAAATTCCCCAACACAGTATGATCAAGATTAGACTCACACGGTGAGGAAATAGGGATTCATTCTCTCACCTCCATATCTAATGGTCGCTGCAAGCACATGTGGTATGGACACATGCTGTGGTGGGATCCTCTTTTATTTCCAAAAAAAAGGAGTGTATGTCTTAATATGCATGTATATATATGTTTCCATCGCATGGATCTTAGTCCAGTCACTCCAAGCGCCTGACCTGATTCCTTTATTAGTCCGCTATCCTCAAGCGTCTCGGAGGCCTCTAAAGTTAAAAAGGTGATAGGAACACAACATTTTGTGAGGGCTTTAACGCATTACCAATCTTTGCAAACCACTAATTCTCTCTCTCTCTCAATGTAAACCATGGATGTGGAAGCCAGAATTCATGAAAATTATATCTTAGGCTATGGTGAGAGAAAATGGAACACACTATGCTAGTGGAGAGTGACACCTATGGTGTGGCAACAATTGAGCTCATGCATAATTTTAAGTCAAGGTCTAGTGGAAAAAATTATGATTATACTGTAAGATATTCCATGAATTGACACTGTCATGAAAGGCTCACATCCAAGAAACTCACTAAAAGTGAGGCACTCATCCTTCTTTGACTCTATAGTAAACATATTAACAACCACCAATTGTTATCGTGGTATATATGAATCTTGCCAATTATGTATATAATTGTATGTTCTACAATGGATGATTTTTATGTAGTCAATTGACTGAATCAGAGAACCATGTAAACTAAAAACAAAAAGCAAAAAAAACAAGAAAAAAGAAAAAACAATCTTTTGTGAATTCTTGTGCACTCTTCCATCCGTATCATGGAACTTGTACCTGTATCATAAACGGCTCCTAATTAATATCCAAAGTCACATAGGATAGTGCAACAAGACCTTCCTCCACTAACATAGTGCTAGCTAGTATATAGAATACTTCTCTCCTCCACGAGGAACTTGAAGCCAAAGTTCTCATAGTACATTCATGCACGAAACACAGATATTTATTCACTGTTTATAAGGATAAATTACACTTTTTCATTCTCATATAAAAGGCCATTTTCAACGTCCCTCCTACACTTAAATTTTAGCAATTAACTTTCCAAACTTTGGGTAAGTTTTAATGTCCTCTTACAGATAAAATTTTTCTATTTTCTGTCATATTATCATATGATAATATTATAAGCACATATATTCTCAGGTTTAAGTATAATGAAAATCGGAGAAACTTTAATTGTTGGGATATTACAACAAGTCTACTAGTTTAGGAGTTGATTGCTCAAATTTAAATTAAAAAGGGACATTAGGATTTAGGACTGACCTCACAGTTTAGAGATATGAGAAAAGTTACCCTTTTTTATTTTACATAACAAGATTCTTCTTCACAATGAGATACCGATAAGTACCTCGATCCACTTCTCATCGAAGTTCTTTACTTTTGATGTTTATAATGATGTTTTGGATCCGGACCTCCTGGAATCTCTCGTGTGATGTTATACCGGTCTGTGATTGTGTCTTCATTTTGCAAATCACTGTTAAGCAATTAGTGCCTTTGACCAATGCTGGCAATGACCTGAATTGATTCATCCCCTCCATATTTGGACTAAGAGGGCGAGTTTCGGATTTCAAAAACAAAAGCAATATCAGAGTAAGTCACACACAACATGTCAACCTATCCATTTTCATCTTGCAGGTGTCGAAATTGCTAGGCTTGTAGAGACTCAATCTGGACGGTGTTATATATACTGGATTACTTGTATATACAATTCTTATTATTAATCTAAATGGAACCTCCAATAGACAATTGAGTAGACTTAAATTTGTATATATATACCTATGACCACAATCCACCAGTCACATAACAAATAGTGACCATTTTGTATATATATACCTATGCCATTAGACTAAATGTTCAACGAGAGATTCCTAGGATCTGCTAACCCAATAAAAAGTATCTCATAAATACTCATTCCTTCTAGTGTATTCAGCTCCAGTGCGCCAAGTGATTTATCAAGTTAACATGCATGTCATGTTGAATTTAAAGAAAGCTGAGGGTGGCCTACTAGTATAGAATAAATTTAGAGAGACAACAACATCTACAAAATTTTCTACAAATTATTAAAGTAACAGAAGTGCGTGTCGGTATTGCATCCATATGAAAGTAATATGTACCACTGGAAATTGTGAAAAAAGTTAGGGGAGGGGATGTGTCCAATTTAACCTCCTCTCTTTTTATCATCATACTCTTTTCTATAAATATATCTATCTCTGAAGATCGACAATATATGTGAATGAGTGGGGGAGATCAGTTGGTAGTGAAGGCTGACGAATAGAAGAGACAATACTAAAATGGGAGCTTATAATAGGAAGGGAGGGATATATCCTCTGGCATTCTTTGTGATGCTGATTCTCATCAGCACATACTGTGATGGTTCTGATGTCCTTGTTGAAAGCAACACCACTTCCTCGTGCAATGGCGGCCTTGGTGAATGCCTGATTGAGGACGACTTGGAGTTCCTTGTTAAAAGCAACCCCTACCGTACTGTTGGTTTCGGCATTAAAAATAAACCATTTCCTTGCGGGCGACCTGGGGACCCTTATCATCGCTGCATCAACGATGCTAAGTGTGTAAGAAGAGGTCAGTACTTCCGCTGCTGATCCTAATATCACACCTTGAATCGTGGGAGTGTGTTTCCTTTCAGTTGTCCACTTGTTCTCTTAATATCCATTACTTATATACATGTTTCTTTGTTCTTGTGTGTTGGTTCTTGTAAAGATATGCTATAATTACGTTCAATAAGGATTCCCTACTTGTTGTAAGGAAACATAAAAAATTTCTGAAGGTGTGTATGCAAGTGTGTTAGTGAATGTATCTTTTGTTGGAAAACGATTCATAATTTCCATGATGATGGTAAACGTAAATTTGTTAAAGACTGAAAGTCTGTGTATTATATTATATGAATAAATGTAGTACAAGAGAGCCTTTTTTATAGGCAGAGGTAAGAGTAATGCACAAGTAAGAAGAGTGCTATACAAGACAATGTAATGGACCTAAGACCCATTGGGCTTATATTCTAACATCGCCCCTCAAACTCATGTTGGGTAAAGAGACACCAACTTGAGTTTGGAAATAAGATCATGGAAACGGCTTGGAGGCATAGGTTTGGTGAATATGTCAGCTAACTGATCCTGAGAAGACACTGAACGGAGCTGCAAAGTACTCTGTAATAAGTGATGACGAACAAAGTGACAGTCGATCTCAATATGTTTGGTACGCTCATGGAAGACGTCATTGTGGGCAATTTGGATGGCACTTCGATTGTCACAATGGATTGGAACTGCAGTAGAACAATCAATGCCTAAGTCCTGGAGGAGCCAACGTAACCAAAGGAGCTCAGCAGTGGTGTCAGCAAGTGCTCGATATTCTACCTCAATACTAGAACGAGCAACAACAAATTGTTTCTTGCTTCGCCAAAAGATGAGGGAGTCATCAAGAAGAAAACAATACCCTGTAGTGGAACGACGGTCAGTAGGGTCCCCTGCCCAGTCGGCATCAGAATAAGCCTGAAGAGTGAGCGATGACTAAGATGAGAAGTGAAGTCCCTGAAACAAGGTGCCTTTCAAATACCGAAGAATCCAAAGTATAGCAGCATAATGGAGAGACTGCGGTGCAGCCATGAACTGGCTAACAATGTGAACAGCATAGGAGATGTCCGGTCGAGTGACAGTGAGGTAAACAAGACTCCCAACTAGCTGTCTGTAAAGGATAGCATCAGGAAGTGGTTCTCCATCATGAGTATTTAGGCGATTGTTGTATTCGATGGGTGTGTCAACTATCTTGCTGTCTGTGATTCCAGCTTGAGAGATAAGATCAGATGTGTACTTGGCTTGAGTGAGATAGTAACCATCAGAGGATGAAAAGACTTCAAGACCAAGAAAATAACTGAGGGGACCCAGACCCTTCATCTCAAAGTGCTAACCAAGGAAGCGCTTAAGATCCTGGATGCCCTGCACATCATCACCAGTAATAATCATGTCATCTACATACAACAAGAGAAGGGTAATACCATGATCTGAGCGTCGGAAGAACAGAGTTGAATCATATGAACTAGCTGAAAAACCATGCTGAGAAATGGTGGAGCTGAACTTGGCAAACCAAGCTCGTGGAGCTTGCTTAAGACCATATAGTGCCCGACATAAGCGACACACTTTGTGAGAAAAGCCTGGAGGTTGGGAGAAACCAGGAAGGAGCTGCATGTAGACTTCCTCAGTTAGTTCTCCATTAAGAAAGGCACTCTTCACATCCATCTGAAAAAGTGGCCAATGTTGGGAAGCAGAAACTGCGATAAGTGTACGAACAGAGGAGAGGCAAGCCACCGGGGAAAATGTCTCCTCATAGTCAATACCATACTCCTGAGTGAATCCCTTGGCAACGAGACGAGCCTTGTAGCGATCAACAGTACCATCTGATCGTGTCTTAATCTTGTATACCCACTTGCAACCAATAGCAAATTTACCAGCTGACAAATCAACCAGATCCCAAGTACCTGTCTTAAGCAATGCATCCAATTCTTCTTTCATAGCTTGCTACCATAAAGGGTCAGAGGAGGCCTCACGAAAGGTGTGAGGTTCATGTAAGGTGGCAAAGGCAGAAAAGCAGTGAAAGTCACGAAGATGAGAGGGAAGAGTACTTACCTGATGAGAGCGACGGGGCTCAGAAGCAGTAGTGTTGACAGGATTCGCAGCAGGGGCAGAGAGAGGAGACTCGTCGAAGGTAGGATCGGTTGTAGGAGACACATCAGAGGAGGGATCAGCAGAGGGAGACTCGACGGAGATGGGATTAACTGACTCAGCAAAAGGGGAAGGAATCTTAGGGAAGAGATTTGGTAAAGGATCAGCCTGAGAATCATCATTACCTGCAGAAAATGAAGGTAAGGAATAGAACATCTTGTGTTCCCAGAATACCACATGCCGAGAGACTCGAAGACGTTTGGCGACTGGATCATAACACCAGTACCCCTTTTCTTCAAGGCCATAGCCAAGAAAACAACATAGCTGGGAGCGGGGTTGAAGTTTGGTGCGCTCATGTGGTTGAAGAAGAACAAAACAGACACAACCAAAAACCTTGAGTAGACTGTAGTTTGGAGCTGTGCCAAATAACCGTTCATATGGTATTGTATTTTGAACGAGAGGTGAAGGACAGCGGTTGATGGTGTATACTGTAGTGAGAGCAGCTTCACCCCAGAATGAGACAGGAGTGGAGGCTGCATTGGTGAGAGCCCTAACAATATCTAGGATTTGACGGAGTTTACGTTCAGCTCGTCCATTTTGTTGTGAGGTGCCAGCACACGAAGTATGAAAAATGGTTCCATAGTGTTTAAGAATAGTAGAAAAATCAGTTTGTCTATATTCTCGTGCATTGTTAGAGCGAAATACCTTAATAGCTTTAGAATACTGAGTCTGAACCATTTTAGCAAAATCACGATATATTGTAAGAACTTCAAAACGATTTTTCATTAAATAAATCCAAGTGTAACGAGAAAAATCATCGACAAAAATAACAAAATAGCTTGACCCCCCCACTGTGGGAACAGGAAAGGGCCCCTATACATCTGAATGAATAAGATCAAAAGTTGCAGAAGCAATAGACTCACTATTATTAAAAGGTAAGGCAGGTTGTTTGCCGAGTTGACATGGCATACAATCAAATGGACTAGAAAAAACTGAACCTAATAGACCCCTAGATACTAAGGTTTGAATACGAGGAAGGGAAACATGACCTAAACAAGAGTGCCACAACTCGATGGAGGCAGAAGCAGCAATAACAGGTGCGGAGACTGATGAAGATGGAAAATGAAGGGAAGTAAGCTCAAACAACCATCCAACCTTACTCGCGGTCCCAACGATCTACCCCGTCCGAGAATCCTGCACAAGACAACTACGAGAAGAAAAGAACAGGTTTAAACCAAGTTTGGTTATTTGGCCAACAAATAAAAGATTAAGATGCAATTTAGGAACACAGAAGACATCAAAAACAGATAAGTTGGGGGTAGAGATGGAGCCAACATGACTAACAGTCATGGCGGAGCTATCAGCAGTGGTAATAGTAGATAAGATAGGAGGAGTGTGGGCACTTGTGAGGTGAGGATTGTCTGTAATGTGATTGCAGCAGGCAGAATCTAAAAACCATTTAGAAGAGATACCTGGTGTCACAGAAAGAGCAGGATTGGATGCACTGGAAGACGGAACTTGAACCTGATTGAAGAGAGCTTGCAGATCTGCTATGCTGTAAGTAGGTGTAGTCAATGAGACAGGATCAAAAGGTGCAGCATCGGATGATGGTACAGACTCAGAGGCAGTCAAGGCTGCAGAGCACTGAAGAATGCGGGCACGCATGTTACATTGATCAATAGTGTGACCACGATGCTTGCAAAAGGCACAAATGAGATGAGTGTTACCCAAATATCAACCTAAGAGGGGGGGTGATTTAGGTTGAGGCAAACTTTTTCGATTTAAATGCGGAATTAAAAACTATCTTCAAATAGCAAATGTTGATTTAGCAAATGTTTGATCACAATTCAATTGCAATATAAATATGATATGAAATCAAGCACAAGTATATATATAAGCAATTAAATATGTAAGAGATAGAGAGAGAGAAAATCAAACACGATGATTGTTATCGAGGTTCGGCTTCCCGTGCCTACGTCCCCGCCTCAAGAACACTTCTTGAGGATTCCCAAATTCCACTAATTTGACAATCTTCTTTCGGGTGAAGATCAAAACCGTTACAAATCTTCCTTACACGGTGAAGAGTAACCACCGAAAAATCCTTTTCACTCTTAGTACCAAGACCCAAAATCTTCCTTACAAGGTGAAGAGTAACCACCCAGTGAAAAACTTTTCACTACTTAGGATTTATACCAAAACCCTAACAAAAATACTCACATGGTTTCAACAAAGTATTTGTTGTACAAGATAAGGCTCTCTCAAAGAGTAATTGTACACAATATGCTCACTCTAATAGTATATCAAGGATTTGATCAATATGGCTCAAAAAGTGTTTAGAGAAATTTTCAATCAAGGATTTTGAATGATATGAAAATATAAGCTTGAGAAGGATGGATTGATGTATAAGATGTTATCTTTTCTATCTTTGATTTCTCTTGTATGCTTGATGTTTAGAAATGAAGAAAGGGTAGTATTTATAGCCATCATGTTGTCTTGCATTCTTCTTGATTTTCAATCAATCAATTTGCTTTCTTTGAAAACTTTTCTTCTTAAGATTTTTCAACCATAATTGATATGGTTGTCTTGCATGTGAATTTCAATCAATCAAGTTTGTCTTTGAAAACTTTAAGAGATTTTTCAATTGATATGGTTGTCTTATATTTGAATTTCAACCAATCAAGTTGTCTTTGAAGACTTTAAGAGATTTTTCAATTGATATGGTTGTCTTATATTTGAATTTCAACCAATCAAGTTGTCTTTGAAGACTTTAAGAGATTTTTCAATTGATATGGTTGTCTTATATTTGAATTTCAACCAATCAAGTTGTCTTTGAAAACTTTAAGAGATTTTTCAATTGATATGGTTGTCTTATATTTGAATTTCAACCAATCAAGTTTGTCTTTGAAAACTTTAAGAGATTTTTCAATTGATATGGTTGTCTTATATTTGAATTTCAACCAATCAAGTTGTCTTTGAAAACTTTAAGAGATTTTTCAATTGATATGGTTGTCTTATATTTGAATTTCAACCAATCAAGTTGTCTTTGAAAACTTTAAGAGATTTTTCAATTGATATGGTTGTCTTATATTTGAATTTCAACCAATCAAGTTTGTCTTTGAAAACTTTAAGAGATTTTTCAATTGATATGGTTGTCTTATATTTGAATTTCAACCAATCAAGTTGTCTTTGAAAACTTTAAGAGATTTTTCAATTGAAGTTGGTTTTAAAGTTGAGCCTTAAAGATCAAATCTTAATAAACTTTACAAAACCTAACTCTTACTTCTCATATGTCTCGGATCATTGTCTTTGAGCTTGATTTCTTTGTCTTGAGTCTTGATGACTTTGATCTTCAATGAATTTGCAACTTGTCAACTTTGCATTTGCTTGATATTTGAATTGGCCATCTTGGTCCAATTAAATCAATAGTCAAAATTAAGCTTTAAAACATAAATCATTAGTTCATATGAAAATATCATTAATGAACAACTTAAAATCATGGTTATCATCAAAACTACATGAATGTCCTTGGATTAATTAGCCAATTAATAATTATTGAAACCTTGAGGCTAACAATCTCCCCCTTTTTGATGATGACACATATGATATGATATTTTTATACGATTTATGATTTTGAAGCTTTTCTTGAAAAGCTCCCCCTAAAATAATGCATATCTTTATATTAGAGATTTTTAAATCTCCCCCTATCTTTATGCATAGATCAATTTGTCATTTAAGTATTATCAAGCAATCAATATATATGCGTATTTTTGCCAATTATTGCAAGATATGATAATTCACCAATAGATATGATAATTCATTAATAGATAAAAAAAAATGTCATATCTTTCTCCCCCTTGGCATCATCAAAAATAAAATTATATTCAATATCTCCAAGCATCATTCAACATTTTAAACAACCAAAAAAAAATTTATTTCTCCTTTGATTTAGTTCAAACATAGAACAACTAACTAATATAACATATTTCTCCTATTTGGTACAAAGAAATAAAACAAATACATTCATATTTGTAAGATTCTTCATCCTAGTGGTTTGGTTGGATTGGGGGTTCGGTTGAATATTGCCGCCATATGCCTAAGATGCTGATGATTTAAGCAATCCGGGAAAGGACATGGGATGATGCCCATATAGTACGTACTCTCTCTCTTCTGTCATACAAAGCTTCGGGTGTATCAACAGTTGTATGAACGAGATGATTTTGATGAGGAAGATATATTTGGAGTGTATGCTAAAGATCTTCCCATCAACCTGGTGTATGAGAGAGGTACTTCAACCGAGAAGCATGATCAATAATAATCTTGCTTCGTGGAAACTTGATCAATAATAATTTTGCTTCTATCTGAGAAGATCAAGTATTTGATTTTATGAATCTCTAAATGATGCTGCATCCTCTTAGAGTGTTATCTAAAGAATGAGAGAAAATATTATCGGAGAGGTGTGAGTATGTAGTGGAGAGGTGAAGCGAATTTATAGGACAGACGCGCTGTTTGAAAGAATGGTTCAGATTTTGCTACGTGTCATAAGTGTGAATGAATGGTTCAGATTTTGCTATGTGTCATAAGTGTGAATGAATGGTTCAGATTTTGCTACGTGTCGTAAGTGTGAATGAAGGGTTCAGATTTTGCTATGTGTCAGACTTATCCAATTACGCACGCCATAGACACCGATAAATCAGGAAGTTTGAAAAAAAAATTTCTGCTTTTTCAGAAAACAGATCTTGTCGACGCATCGAGTTCTGAGTCAGTGATATTTCCGTATACGTTAAATCTCGAGATTTGAACGTTGAATTTTGAAGAAAAATCTCGGGAGTCGGGTGATAGGTACAGGCTGTTGTTCAAAAATCTGAGGTTTATTTAACACACACTAATTTTCGATGAACTTCATCATTTTCAAACTCTTAGCTTAATCTCTTATTAGATTTTCTAGAATGGCTTCCTCTTCTTCTCAAAACAAACCAGAAACAATTAATCTAAATGATACACCTAGTGTGATGCCAGAAGTCTGGCGTCCTTATCTAAACACGCCTAGTGTGATGCCAGAAGTCTGGCGTCCTTACTTCCTTTCAATTAATGGCCCTGTATCAGTAACTGATTCAGTGATATTGAATGGTGAGACTGCCACCGCAGTAGCTGCCGGTCTTTGTACTCCGGAGGATGCAAAGGATTTTAGCTGGGAGGACTGACCCACAAATAATAAATGAATCATTGGCACTCACGATTCAGTGTACTGCCACTGTTTCTAACATGGGACGTCGTCTTCATGTTAGGAATATGGAAGTGAAAAGCGCTGCGTTCTCAAGTCACCATTTTACAAAGGTTGCTGAAGGAGAGTAAGAAGAAAGTAGGGGAGGTCAAGGAGGAGAACAAAAGGCTGAAGGCGCTCGTGGATTCTTATGCCGATGATTTGGTAATCCGGTCCACAGAGCAGAGCAAGACCACTAATAAGCTGCAGAAGCAGTACGAGAAGCTACTAGCTGAGGTGAAGGAATTGACTTCTCGCTCTATCCCCTAAATAAATGTAGTGGGAAGTGTAGTGGTTTTTCCTTTTGTGGTGACTTCTCCTTTATGGCTTTCTTTTTAATAAACTCAAGTTTGTTTAAATGATGAGTTTTATTTCTTATTTTATGCATGAACATATACGCAAATATACATAGAACTTGGCATATAATCTAATGTTCAAACAATATAACTAGAAAGATATAAAATGAACAATTTTATGAACATGATATGGATAAAATCATTTTATATTCAATTCTTAAGGTATATATAGATTTAACATAGTTGAATCAAAGAGAAGGATAATAAATTTAAGCTTATTTGATATCAACGTATCTAGCCATACCTATTTCACGTCGAATTGTGCAAAATCGTTCTTCAATGAGAGGTTTCGTGAGAATATCCAGCCCATTGACTATCGGTGCTTACAAATTCAAGTTCAATGTCCCCTTTTTGCACATGATCTCTTATGAAATGGTATCTAATTTCAATGTGCTTTGTGCGAGAGTGTTGGATAGGATTTTTACTTAAACTTATGGCACTTGTGTTATCACACCTTATGGGAATATGATCAAAAAGAATTTTAAAATCCTCTAGTTGTTGTTTTATGTAGAGAGATTGAGCACAACAACTACCGGCCTGCTACATATTCGGCTTCCGCCGTTGATAAGGCCACAGAATTTTGCTTTTTACTAAACCATGATACTAGTGAGTGTCCTAGAAAGTGACAAGTACCACTAGTGCTTTTGCGATCAATTTTGCAACCAGCAAAATCCGGCATCCGTGTAGCTTATTAAGTCAAATGAATTTGACTTAGGGTACCATAATCCTAAATCAATGGTTCCAAGCAAATATCGAAATATTCGTTTGACTGCAATTAAGTGTGATTCTTTAGGACAAGATTGAAATCGGAGCGCAAAGACATACACTAAACATTATATCGGGTCTACTTGCGGTTAAATAAAGTAAACTACCAATCATACCTCGATATAGCTTAACGTCCACCGGTTTACCTTTCTCATCTTTGTCAAGCTTTGTTGAAGGACTCATGGGAGTTCCATATGCTTTAGCATTTGTCAATCCAAATCTTTTTAGTAAGTCTATGACATATTTGGATTGATTTAAGAATATCCCATCTTCGGTTTGCTTTATTTGAAGTCCGAGAAAGAATTTTAGCTCACCCATCATACTCATTTCGAATTCATCCTGCATAGTCTTAGAGAATTCTTTGCACAAGTTTTCATTAGTAGAACCAAATATAATAT
The DNA here is from genome assembly GCA_907173295.1 of Fagus sylvatica. Classification (NCBI taxonomy): domain Eukaryota; kingdom Viridiplantae; phylum Streptophyta; class Magnoliopsida; order Fagales; family Fagaceae; genus Fagus; species Fagus sylvatica. The sequence goes on from OU015770.1 coordinate 32,712,091, forward strand.
CATCAACATAGATTTGCACAATAAGCATGTCTTTTCCATCAAACATTAGAAATAATGTTGTGTCAAGTTTTCCACGTGTAAAACCCTTTTCAATAAGGAAACCACTTAGTCGTTCATACCAAGCTCTTGGAGCTTGTTTTAAACCATATAAAGCTTTTGATAATTTAAAAACGTGGTTTGGAAATTCATGATTTTCAAATCCAGGAGGTTGTTCTACATAAACTTCTTCGGCAATAAAACCATTTAAAAAGGCACTTTTGACATCCATTTGAAATAATTTAAAATTTTTAAAACATGCAAAAGCAAGTAACATGCGTATAGCTTCTAATCTAGCAACTGGAGCATAAGTCTCTCCATAATCAATACCTTCCTCTTGATTATAACCTTGAGCGACTAACCTTGCTTTGTTCCTTACTATTATACCTTCTTCATCCTTTTTGTTTCGGAATACCCATTTTGTACCAATGACGGAGTGGTCCTTGGGTCTAGGTGCAAGAGTCCATACCTTGTTTCTTTCAAATTGGTTTAGCTCTTCTTGCATTGCCAAGATCCATGATTCATCTTCAATAGCTTCATTTATGTTCTTTGGTTCAATTTGTGAGAGAAACGCCATGTTGTTGCAGATGTTCCTTGAGCTTTGATCTTGTGCTTACTCCATGTTCAATTTCACCAATGATCAATTCTTTAGGATGACTATGGACTACGTTCCAACTTTTTGGTAATTCTTCATTGTTGGTTGGAGGAAGCGCTTTTTCTTCATCTTTTGGTTCATCTACTTGATCTTTGACTTTTTCACTTAAATCAACTTGGTTAGATGAACTAGCTTTATTTATCAAGAGAAATTGGCTCATCATCACAATTATTTTTGATATGGAATGGATTAGTTTCATCAAAAACAACATGCATAGATTCATCAACAACCATGGTTCGTTTATTGAACACTCTATATGCTTTACTATTTGTAGAATAACCAAGGAATATACCTTCATCGGATTTAGCATCGAATTTACCAAGATTATCTCTATCATTCAATACAAAGCACTTACATCCAAAAACTTTGAAATATCCAATGTTAGGTTTTCGATTATTCCATAGTTCATAAGGAGTTTTATTTAAAGTGTTTCTAATGATGGTTCTATTTATAACATAGCAAGCGGTGTTAACAGCTTCTGCCCAAGAAGTATTGAGGTAAATTATGTTCATTAAGCATAGTTCTAGACATTTCTTGAAGTGATCTATTTTTACGTTCTACTACTCCATTTTGTTGAGGAGTACGAGGTGCCGAGAAATTGTGTCCAAAACCATTTTGATCACAATATAGTTCAATATCTTGATTATCAAATTCTCTACCTCTATCACTTCTAACATTGTTAATTGTATAACCTTTTTCATTTTGAATTCTTCTACAATGTTTAACAAATGCTTTATGAGCTTCATTTTTGTGAGCAAGAAATAATACCCATGTATAGCGAGAGTAATCATCAACAATTACAAATGCATACAATTTACCACTTAAACTAGCGGTTCTAATAGGACCAAATAAATCCATATGCAATAATTCTAGAGGTCTTGAAGTAGAAATAACTTTCTTTTTCTTAAATGATGATTTAGTTTGTTTACCTAGTTGACATGCATCACATATTTTATCTTTAACAAATTTAGTAACCGGCAAGCCTTTTACTAAATCAAGTTTAGACAATTTTGAGAGTAATTCCATATCATCAAAACTACATGAATGTCCTTGGATTAATTAGCCAATTAATAATTATTGAAACCTTGAGGCTAACAATGAGAATTCTTCTTGTTTGATCGCCTTTTATCATGACCCTTCGGCGGAGCTGTGACTGTGGGATCAACTGATACTGGAGTGGCAAGAACCGTCGTGTGAGGCTGAGAAGAGCGATGGGATTTCAGACGAGTTTCCTCACGAACCAAATCATTAACAGCTTGATTGACAATGGGTAGAGGAGAACGATTAAGCAACTGACTGTGTACAGACTCGAAGTCATCAAGAACACCCATTAAGAACTAATGAAGACGGGTACGCTCTCGATGTGTACTGACAAGCTTAGCATCAGAGACGGACTTGATGACTGGCTTAGAAGCAGCTAGTTGATCCCAAAGAAACCTCATACGACTGTGGAAAGCAGTGATGCGCTCACCTGGATCCTGGCGCAGCTGATATAAAGTAACCATGAGGTGATGTTCTCGAGCACCATCTGATCCAACATATCGAGAAGCAAGCATATCCCACACATCCTTAGCTGTGTCATAACCCCAAAATTCCATACTAACAAAAGGAGTGGAGGTGTTGCGGAGCCAAGTGATGATCTGATGATTGACACCATCCCAATCTTCGAGTCGAAGAGCGAAGGCATCTTCAGTTTCGTCTTTTTGTTGTGTAGGAGGATGACGTTGCCCAGTCACATAAAGCCACAGCTTGCGACCTTTGAGAAAGCTACACATACCTTGAGCCCAAAGAGAGTAGTTATCCCCATCAAGAATGACGTGAATGGGTTTAGAAATTTCACTTTGAGCCATAACGAAATCTCAACTGCAAAAACAGACCATAAAAATGAAATCAACACAAAAAACTGGGTAGGGAGCACCTGGGTTGCAAAAAGTCAACTCTAGAAAAAGTCAACACTGCTGGTCAAAGTCAACGCAAAAAGTCAACTCTGGTCAACGAAAAAGTCAACGGTCAACGCTAGTCAAAGTCAACGGTCAATGCTAGGGCTGACGTGGCACTGTGCTGATGTGGTAGTAGCGTGTCTAGGGCTGACGTGGCATCCTGGAGGCGTGACACGTGGCAGAGAAGAAGTCTGGTGCATGGGAGTGCGTGCAGGAGAGTGATGGCGCACCGGATCTTCAGGCGGCGCGTGAGGGCGCATCCGGTGTCGAAAGCCGCCGTTTTTTGTGCCCTTGAGTCAGGAATCTCAAGAGCTTTCCAACGGTACCGGCGGTGTCTTTATCCGAGTTCGGGAACGGCAGATCCGAGGGTGGTAGTGGGTCCTTTTGGCGATGAATCAGCTTCTTGGCAGCGCGACGACCAGATTTCTGACAGGAGAGGTGCCGGAGATAGCTGAGGTAGTGGAATAACGCCTGGAAGGACTTAGAATTGCACAAAATTAGAGCCTTAGTTCTGATACCATGTTAAAGACTGAAAGTCTGTGTATTATATTATATGAATAAATGTAGTACAAGAAAGCCTTTTTTATAGGCAGAGGTAAGAGTAACGCACAAGTAAGAAGAGTGTTATACAAGACAATGTAATGGGCCTAAGACCCATTGGGCTTATATTCTAACAGCTGTAATAATAACATCAAGCTGTCAGTCAATTTCCGACGCCAGAATTGTATTGTAGCAAGGTTATTTCTTGGATAAAGAATGTATGATTCACACAATCACACGCATTTAGAAGCATGAAGATTGGTGAAATTATATTGAATAGAAATACAAATAAGATATTTCTATTACCAAAAAGAATTCGAGAAGGGAAACTTTGACATTGAAAATCTAGCGAAGGAAGGCTTTGAAGTAGCCATGATTGGTAAGAGGGTAGAGAAAGTACACTTTCTATGAATTAATTTGTTCTTGTGTAATTATGTGTCATATAAATTCATAAATTAGTTATGTTGTTTTGTCATGTCCCTCAAAGCCGAATAATCCATGGCTATAGGCAACATACCAAAGAAATAGTCGTCAAGTCTCTGTCTTGTGACACAATCAAAGGTCATATAGGGCACAGTATGATCAAGATTAGACTCATGCGTTGAGAAAATAGGGATTCATTCTCTCACCTCCATATCTAATGGTCGCTGCAAGCACATGTGGTATGGACATATGCTGCGGTGGGATCCTCCTTTATTTCCAAAAAAAAAGGAGTGTATGTCTTAATATGCATGTATATATATGTTTCCACCGCACGGATCTTAGTCTAGTCGTTCCAAGCGCCTGACCCGAGTCCTTTATTAGTCCGCTATCCTCAAGCGTCTGGGAGGCCTCTAAAGTCAAAAATGTGATAGGAACACAACATTTTGGGGGGGCTTTAACGCGTTACCAATCTTTGCAAACCACTAATTTTCTCTCTCTCTCTCTCTCTCAATGTAAACCATGGATGTGGAAGCCAGAATTCATGAAAATTATATTTTAGGCTATGGTGAGAGAAAATGGAACACACTATGCTAGTGGAGAGTGACACCTATGGTGTGGCAACAATTGAGCTCATGCATAATTTTAAGTCAAGATCAATAGTGGAAAAATTATGATTATACTGTAAGATATTCCATGAATTGACACTATCATGAAAGGCTCACATCCAAGAAACTCACTAAAAGTGAGGCACTCATCCTTCTATGACTCTATAGTAAACATATTAACAACCACCAATTGTTATTGTGGTATATATGAATCTTGCCAATTATGTATATAATTGTATGATCTACAGTGGACGATTTTTATGTAGTCAATTGACTGAATCAGAGAACCATGTAAACTAAAAACAAAAAACAAAATTTTGTGAATTCTTGTGCACTCTTCCATCCGTATCATGGAACTTGTACCTGTATCATAAACGGCTCCTAATTAATATCCAAAGTCACATAGGATAGTGCAACAAGACCTTCCTCCACTAACATAGTGCTAGCTAGTATATAGAATACTTTTCTCCTCCACTAGGAACTTGAAGCCAAAGTTCTCATAGTACATTCACACACGAAACACAGATATTTATTCACTGTTTATAAGGATAAATTACACTTTTTCATTCTCATATATAAGGCCATTTTCAACGTCCCTCCTACACTTAAATTTGAGCAATTAACTTTCCAAACTTTGGGTAAGTTTTAATGTCCTCTTACATATAAAATTTTTCTAATTTCTGTCATATTATCATATGATAATATTATAAGCACGTATATTCTCAGGTTAAGTATAACGAAAATCGGAGAAACTTTAATTGTTGGGAGATTACAACAAGTCTAATAGTTTAGGAGTTGATTGCTCAAATTTAAATTAAAAAGGGACATTAGGATTTAGGACTGACCTCACAGTTTAGAGTTATGAGAAAAGTTACCCTTTTTTATTTTACATAACAAGATACTTCTGCACAATGAGATACCGATAAGTACCTCGATCCACTTCTCATCAAAGTTCTTTACTTTTGATGTTTATAATTATGTTTTGGATCCGGACCTCCTGGAATCTCTCGTGTGATGTTATACCGGTCTGTGATTGTGTCTTCATTTTGCAAATCACTGTTAAGCAATTAGTGCCTTTGACCAATGCTGGCAATGACCTGAATTGATTCATCCCCTCCATATTTGGACTAAGAGGGCGAGTTTCCGATTTCAAAAACAAAAGCAATATCAGAGTAAGGCACACGCAACATGTCAACCTATCCATTTTTATCTTGCAGGTGTCGAAATTGCTAGGCTTGTAGAGACTCAATCTGGACGGTGTTATATATACTGGATTACAATAGTTGAGTTGATAGTTTTTATATTTTAATTAGTTATAATTTAAATCTACTATTAACATATATTTATTATCTATCGTCCATAACATAACGCACGATAATTGTAAATATTTTTGTAAATTTGTTGTACCTCATACTTAATGAAATCATTAACTATTCTAAACTAAGAATTCAACAATCAAAAACTCGTCATGTGATGCTTCCAACCCAACAAACAAAATTAAGCGCCCAATAAATTTTTATCTCACAAGTGCTCAATACCTTAATGAAGAGTAATAACTAACCTCAAAAAAACTATAGAAATCAAATAGAATCCAAACCTAACATTGACTAATTCAAATGCCAAAATAATCTCTATGTGTCAATGTGTGAGAACCACAACCGGACGGGGTTAAACGTGAGTATCAAGATGCCAAAATAATCTCTCTCTCTCTCTCTCTCTACGCCTAAGGATCACTCTGGTCTTCCATAGGCGACATCCTCTCTCTAATTCTCTTTAGGGTCCTATGGTTTTCCTTCATATCTAAAAAATTATCTTTCAGTTGCCGTAATTTCCAATTCTAACATTTCAAAGGGGCAATTGTAGTAACAACGGTTGTGTTCTGTGTTGTGTGCATTCAGGACATATTTTACAAGATGTAAATTGAGAGTTCATTAGAATTGGAAAGTATATTTGATTGCAAAGAATACAAATTTTTTATCCCACTTTTTGTATTCAATTTTATACTTCATTAATAACAACTTACCACTTTTTTTTTTTTTTTCCTTATAAAATAACTCAAATTTAAAATGGAAAAAAAAAAAAAAAAATCAAACACAATCTGACACGTGATATATTGATTTGGTGGAGTATAAAGTGAAATACAAAAATGGGATAGAAGATTTGTATTCGATTGCAAGTAAAAGAATAATAATTGGGCTATATAATATTATATTAAGTTTAAATTCACGAAGGTCTAGCATGAGCTTTTAACATCGATGGAAATCCAAATGTAGCCTCAAACAGTTTTAAAGAGAGAGAGAGAGAGAGAGAGAGAGAGAGAGAGAGAGAGAGAGAGAGAGAGAGAGAGAGAGAGAGAGAGAGAGAGAGAGAGAGAGAGAGAGAGAGAGAGAGAGAGAGAGAGAGAGAGTGTGTGTGTGTGTGAGTGTGTAGAGAGATATCAGGTTGGGAAACGTGTATTTATATTAAAAGCTACTAAGATCTTCTATTTTTTTAGTCACTTCTTTGAAGTGAAGATGAAAATTCCTAATTAATCTAGTCTAAGTGTGTGTGAGGCTTGAACCCACAACCTAAAAGCTACTAAGATTTGACTTGATTAATTATGAAATATAGCATTTAATGAGTAAGTCTATGGGCAAAAATAATCTCACAACAAATATTACACCGTTTAAGTGTCCTATCACCTTATGTGTATGGCCTACCAAAAATCAAGTTGAGTGAGAAAGTCCCCAAAAAATCAAAGTAAACATAAAATTTGTTGTGAAATTGTTTGTGTATGTATACTTACTCGTATTTAATTAATGGGTGGGTCGAATGAATAATTTCTCGGATTTTTATTCCAATGAGTTTTAATTTTATGGTTGAATAGATATTAATGAAAGAGAGATTGTATGTATTATTTTCTATTCTTTTCTTTTCTAAAAAAACAAAAATAGAATTGGTGGATGTAAGTTCTCCATTGGGAAATATCCTAATTTCGCGGAAACACCATGAAGAAGTTAAAAAACTCTCGAGTATGACCAAGTCAAAAGGCAAGCATGGGTCTCCCACTTGGAACTTCAAGTCAAGGACATCTATATATTGGAATTGTTGTAGTCTTGTATTCCACAAGCAATTTCGCAGTCTCCACCCCAACCGCTTATATCTCCAGCATTTACATCTCCAGTACAAAAAAAGTAGCTTTTCCTCCTCTCTCTCTCTCTCTCTCTCTCTCTCTCTTTCTCTCTGACCTCTTGCACCCATGAAGAACCACTCACTGCTCACACATATCTTCTTCTTCTGCTTATTCTTCCTTTTTTATCATATCACAATCTCTACTTCTACTCCCCCTTACATCGCTGTTGAAAATATTACCCTCAACTGCGGCACTTCTGACAACTCAACGGCTCCGGATCTGCGTTTGTGGGTCGGAGACATAGGCTCCAATTTCGGTCCCGCAGAAGAACCAAATCACAAATCTAATATCTCTCAAGCCCATATCCAAAGCAGCTCCATCGATGCTGTCCCCTACCTGACAGCACGTCTCTCTTATTTCCAATTCACATACGTCTTTCCGGTCACCCCTGGCCCGAAATTCGTTCGTTTGTACTTTTACTCAGCTCCTTACTCAGGTTTTGATAAGTCTAAAGACTTTTTCACTGTCAAAGCGGGTTCGTTCACCTTACTTCAAAATTTCAGTGCTTCCATTCTTGTTAATCCTTTAGAAAACAAGAATTTTGTTAAAGAGTTCTGCATCAATGTTGATAAGCATCAAAAATTAAATTTAACCTTCATACCTACTTCAAGTAATTACTATGCTTTCGTTAATGGAATTGAGATTGTCTCCATGCCTCTATACCTGTACTATAGGCCACAAGATTTGCCTCTAGACCTGTACTATAGGGCACAAGGTTACAAACGTGAAGTCCCTCTTCACGTGGGCCAAGCTCCACCTCAGTTCTTCATAAACTATAGCATGGCACTTGAGAAGGTCTATCGATTGAACATGGGCGGGGCCTTGATAACACCATTCGAAGACACTGGCATGTTTAGAGAATGGTCGGACGGCATACAATATATGTCAAGTGATCATGGTGTAAAGCGTGTAATCCCTCGTGATCCATCCTTGATGCCCAACTACTCCAAAATACCAAATTACATTGCACCTGTTGCTGTCTATCAGTCTGCAATATCAATGGGTCTAGACACGTCCAAGAACAGGGTGTCAAATTTGACATGGAGATTACCTGTTGATACGGGATTCAATTATCTTGTGAGGCTCCATTTCTGCGAAATAGTGTCTGAAATATTCCTCGTTGGCACAAGGGTATTCACTATCTACATAGACTATCAGCTAGCTGAAGAAAGAGCTGATGTAATATCGTGGGCTGAAAGTAATGCTACGCCTATCTTCAAGGATTACGTAGTAATGATCAAAAACAAAAGTGGTGAGGACATGCATCTGCTTTCCATTGATCTACACCCTATAACAGAGGAAAACAAAAATTTGGATGCTTTCCTTATACACGATGCCATTTTAAACGGTGTGGAAGTGTTCAAATTGAGCAACCCAGATGGGAATCTTGCGAGACCCAATAATGTGGCACCTTCACTGCTAGATCAACAACCAGAACCGGCAGTCATCAAGTCCAAGACAATATTCATTGCCATTGGTAGTGGCGTGGGCTTCTTACTCGTGCTCATTCTAGTATGTTGTATGGTTGTTTGGAAATTGAGGAAGACCAGGCGCTATGGCTCTTGTCATCCAGTACCGAAGAGGTGGTGGTGTTGGCCTAATCCTTACAAACGAAAGTTAACGAGGACAAAACTACCTGAAGTACTATGCCGCTACTTCACACTAGACGAACTCAAACAGGCAACCAACAACTTCAACAAAGAACTAATTATTGGTGTCGGTGGCTTTGGCAATGTATACATGGGTCTTATTGACAACGGTAATGTATACTTCCCTATTTGTATTTTTTTTATTTTGAGTTTTGATATTTTCATACAATCATTTTACATCACAATTTTGCACCACTTAAAATATGGATAATATTATCCACAATTTATGAGTATGTTCAAATTTATGGACAATGTTGTGAACAATTTGTGCACAATATTCTCCAAATATAGATGGTGTGAGATGTAAATAGTGTGAATGAATATTTTTCCTTTTTGTTATTGTTGGTTTTTGAATTTGTCATAATTGTATTTATTAAAGGTTTGTTCATGGCATATACATATGGTTCAATAGTTACCAGAATGGAGGAGGGGGGATTTGAACCCTAATTTGTCCACATCTCATCCACATGATCACATCTTGCAATTTCCAGTTCGCATAAGAATTGGACATAAGGTTTCGACACGATACATTTCATGACATTTTTCAGAACTATTAAGGTGACAGGTTATGATTAAAGTATAATAAAAGTAATGTTAATAGTGATCCCAATAAAAGTCATATTACACAAAGTACAATTTGTCAGCTCAACAAGTTAATGAAATTTTTTTGTGTGTAGTTTTGTTGCACATAATAATGCAATATTTAGTCTCTTCTTTCAGGTAATATGACAGTTGCAATCAAGCGCATGAAACCAGAGTCTCGACAAGGTGCTCGAGAGTTCAGAACAGAGATCGAGATGCTCTCTCAGCTTCGTCATGTGCACCTTGTCTCTCTTATCGGATATTGCTATGATGACAGTGAAATGATACTTGTTTACGAGTACATGAAAAATGGTACCCTCTGTCACCACCTTTATGACACTGATAATGATCCCCTCACATGGAAACAAAGGCTCCAGATATGCATAGGAGCAGCACGTGGTTTGCATTACCTCCACACATCTACAAAGCACCCTATTATCCACCGTGACGTGAAGACAACTAATATTCTATTGGATGAGAAATGGGTGTCCAAGGTTTCAGATTTTGGATTGTCCAAAATGGGTTTGGATAATAGTGCTGTTAGTACCCTAGTAAAAGGAACAGTGGGGTATTTGGATCCAGATTATGCAAGGCGTCAGCAATTGACTGAGAAATCTGATGTGTACTCATTTGGTGTCGTGATGTTCGAAGTGTTATGTGCCCGAAAAGCAATGAATCAAAGACTCCAGGAAGAGCAACGAAATTTGGCAAGCTGGGCTCGGAAATGCATTGAGAGAGGGACCATCAGCCAGATCATCGATCCGTATTTATCGAACAAGATGGTACCAGAGTGTTTGAATGTATATGTGGAGCTAGCAGAGAGTTGCATACGTGATCAGGGAATCCATCGGCCCACAATGAATGATGTGATGGAAAAGCTGGAGTTTGCATTAGAGTTGCAAGAGAATGTAGACAAGGCCAAGGATACTAATTCAGAGGAGGAATCATTAATCCACCTAGCTGTTACCAGTACTCCTTGGTATAACAATGTTTACAATGGAAAGGTGTTGGCGTCGACTAGTGGGACTGAGTTAACTACCATTAGTAGCGGATTGAACTACCCGGGTCTTAATTCTGTTAGTATTAGTATTACAAGTCAAGATGTCTCTATGAATACTATAACCAGTGAAGGTTAAGATTTGTAACAATTATTGTGTCATTCTAAAAGTCCATGAAATTATTCAGTGTACTCAGTTTGCTATACCAATGTCACAAATAATTGTGTACTCTATATAGGTCCCACTTATAAAACCTACATTCATGTGAGAGTAGATATAATACATCAAGTGTATGTATATAGAATAATTTCTTTTCAAGTCAGAGGTTGTTCATAGTTATGCGGTATTAAGAATGAAGTCGGAAAAATTTTTGTTTCCTTTTTCCCTAACATAAATTACTAGTGATTTTTCTCTAAAGAGTTAAAATTAAGAATTCTTTATTAGGAAGGGGGAATTGACTAATTTATAATGGTACATGGTAATAAAACTAAATAATGTTATTTTTAATTTAAAACTGAAGTTTCTTATATTAATGCAAAAGCATACTCATGAATGTGTAAGGATGAGAAACTTCTCCTGTTAACACAAACATAAAAAAGATAAAGGCTATCATTAATTAGTAGTTTAGTACCCTTGGTTTGGATAATCCAGCTATTATTCATTGTAATATGTTAAATTGTGTAGATTAAATTGGATTGCATGTGCATGTATGTGTCAAACCTGATTTCAAACTTGTACTAGATCGATTAAATTATTTAAGGAACTCAAATTGTTACCAATTCTTTCAAAGTATTATGCATATCTGACTAGTCCTTAAGAATTTTAATGGGGAAATTTTGTGATACTTTGAATTGTGTATATAAGTAATTACAAGAACTCCAACATATTAGTCTGTCAAATATCTCCTACATATTTAGAAAATATCGTATATGTTCCATAAAGTTTCAGCAATTTCTATCAACAACACGCACTACAAGAAATTTGGCCTTTAGCGACGACACAAAATCGTCGCTAATACTCTAAAAGTTGTCGCTAATTTTGATTAGCAACGACAAAGTCATTGCTATTGTCATTGCTATTGCTCCGTCACTATTAGAAATTCAGTAACGATATTCTGTCATTGCTATTATACTACCAACAGCAACGACATTTTTCGTCGCTAATAGTGAATATTGTCGTTGCAAATAACTTACGAACATTAGTGAATAAGTCGTCGCTGAAATGTTACTATTTGCGACGATAAATATGTCGTCGCTAATATGCTTATAGGTACAAATTAGCGACAACTTAAGTCGTCGCTATTTACTTTTTACATTTTTTTATATTTTTTTATAGTTTTCATTCTGATTTTTACATGAATACTAAAAACACATTCATATATCGTCATACAACTATCCAATAAATAAATAGTTATAAAATCATTACATCTATTAAATTGACACATAGAAAAATATAAAAAACAATACTCAAGTTCAATCTATCATATACAAAGTTTAAATTCCACACTCAATTCCCAATCACATTTAAACATATTGCCTTATCAACTAACTAATTAAATGTCCTCATCTGGATATATAGACTTTAAACTTGTTGCATTGAGATGAATTTTCCCAAGATATGTGGGTCATGACACGAAACATTTCTTCTTCCTGAAGTAAGAAACAAAACTCAATATAAAGGTTACCAAAATATATAAACATATTCATAAATAACCTTATAACTTACTAAAAGCTCATATCACATATCTCTTACCTAATAGCTAAACGGAGAGATTAGGCTTGGAGGAGCTTAGTTCTCGGTGTTCTCTTTACCTAAACCAAGGATTTGAGTTTATTACTAATAACAACTCAAGAATTCTTAACCCACCTCCAAGAGGTTCCCAAACACAAACACATCATTCACTATTTCATAAAATAACAATAAAACAAAGATTACATGGCTCATATATATCCTTTAATACTAAATTATCTAAATCATAAAACTAAGGAAAATAAAAATTCACCCAAGTAGTATACACACCAAATAGTATAAAAAATAATTTACAACTCAAATCACTTACCCAATTGCAAGAATAAATTCATTAAAGTTTCATTATTTTCATGCACTTGGGATACTGTCTCTTTACAGGGCAGTCTTATTATAAATTACATTTTACCAACCAAATCATTTTAAATACCATGAGATTTCATAATGACATCCTAATATAAGTATACTATATATATATAAATGTTCAACTCAAAATGATGTCTGTACAATTTATAAAAATTACAACAAGTCAGTGTACTCAAATAATTTCTGACAGATTCATGATTCTAAAAGAAAATTTAAAACTCTTTCAATATCAACTCAAATGTTGTAATTCTTGATTCTAAACTCAAGCCATGTGTGTTAGGTTTCATTATATTCCTCATTTACATTCAGATTTCACATATTCAATTTACTACCCATTTTATAAACATCAAACACAGAATCTGTCCAAATGACAGACTTGAACAACTTTCTTATAAATTCTCAAAACGTGTCCAAATGGCCATATCTTCATGTGAAATTAAATACCCACATACTAGACATATAATAAAGTATTCCTCAACAAACCGTTTCCAAAATTACTTTATATAAAAATCCCAGAATTTCATACAACTTTCTGCTCACTGCAGAAAACAGAAACAGAGGGTATTCTTCATCAAGAACTTAAAAAATTTTCACCCATGGCCACACATATATTCATGAACCAAGAACAATATCAAACCCATAAAAAAACTATGCAATTTCAAAAATATCCATAAACAAAACTCAAAGATTAAAGCTTCCATAGCAAAAACCCCAAAATAATATCACAAATCAAACATCTTTGAACCTACTTGTTTTTAGTTTTGAAACTCATCAACCCTTACCTTATTAATTCTTGATCTTGATTTTGCTTTCAAGTAGTGATTTCCCCAAATAAATTACAAATTTTCTTGAGAAGAAAGTGTAGAGAGTTTCGGTGAAGAAGTGAGGAATAGAGAGGATGAGAACCAAAACAGAAAATTCCCTCAAATCATTCACATAGATAATAGCACATGTATATATTCCCCACAACCCACATAGAAATTCACACACAAAACCCAAAACAAATAGAATTTGTGAAGGGTCCGTGACCCAATTTCACACATTTAGAACTTGGTTCTAAATACTCTTCGCGAGTCAATTTTCGGTTAAAAAATAAGATTTGCTTCAACAATACACCAATTATTCTCAAATTTTCCAAATTTACTCTATATTATAAGAAAAATGTTTTTCATGAAGGGTCCGTAACCCAACTCATAGTTGTTTAGAACTTGGTTCTAAATGGTTTCCGCGAGTCAATTTTCGGTTAAAAGATAAGATTTGCATCAACAATGCACCAATTACACTCAAAATTTCCAGATTTACTCTAAATTATAAGACAAATGTTTTTCATGAAGGGTCCGTGACCCAATTCAAAGCCGTTTAGAACTTGGTTCTAAATGGTCTCCGTGAGTTAATTTTCGGTTATAAAATGAGATTTGCATCTACAATGCACAAATAACTCTCAAAATTTCCAGATTTACTCTAAATAATGAGACAAATGTTTTTCACGAAGGGTCCGTGACCCAATTCTAAAAAAATCACAAGGTGCCACATGGAGGTCAAAATTGCATCAAGCATGGTCATCTAAACATATTTTGTTCCTAAATTGCACAAATCATCCTAAAATTGTTTTAGATTCATTCTAAATGGTAAAATAAACATTTTTTATGAAGGGTCCATGACCAAATTCTTCACCATTTGGAATTTGCTTCCAAAGGGACATTTCATCAAACACTTGGTAGACAAACTTTACATATTACACTACACATAAGTTTTCTTTACAAATCCATTTTTCCTACATACATTTATAGATTTTATACACACAATCTATACTCTAAACATATTTCAATAACATTATAAAACAACAACAACACAAACCCATTACAAATTGGAGTATGAAAACACAAAACATGCAAAAATCAATTCCAAAACACACCAAATACCCATACATCCGAAAATTGCATGAATAAATCTAAAAAAAAATTCAGATTTGAGTGTTTGATACTACATACCTCACTTCTAGCACCATTAGAAAAAAAAAATGTCACTTGTTTTGAAGAAAGCAATCATCCGGGTTGAATGTTGTCATGAATCTCCTATTTTTTGGCCTATTTGACCTTGAGGAAGAAGATGAAGCCATCAAGGGTAAGTCTGAAATTTCAAGGGGAAAACACTAAAAATGTAGTTCTTGGTGAGAAGGAAGAAGAATAGTAGAAGAGATTTCAAGAAGGGAAGAAGATTTGGAGAGAAATCACAAAAGGGGGAAAACTTAGGTTTTCTCTCTTTTCTCTCTATATGACTTTTTTTTAATGCTTTAAACTATGATTAAAATAAATACTAAAATTTAGGATTTTAAAAATGGTCACATATTAGCGACGACACACAATATCGTCGCTATAAAGAACTTATAGCGACGATTTACAATGTCGTCGCTAAACGGTTAATAACTTAATATAAAATTCTATATGTTATTATTATTTTTGTTACATATTAGCGACGACACACAAAATCGTCGCTATAATGTGCTTATAGCGACGATTCAAAATCTCGTCGCTAAACGTTTAATAACTTAATATAAAATCTTATATGTTATTATTTTTTTGTCACATATCAGCGACGACACACAAAATCGTCGCTAAATAAAATATATTAGCGACGGAAATAATCGTCGCTGATATAAAATCATATTTGTTATTATTATTTTTGCCACATTTTTGCGACGACACACAATGTCATCGCAAATAAATAACAATTAACGATGACTATTGTCGTCGCTGATATTAAAAATTAATTTACAACGCCAATCTTGTCGCTAAAAAGTAAATATTCGTTGCAAATAGATCTCTCATTTTAGCATCCATTGTATTAACAATGACCTATAGCGACGACTTAAAACGTCGTCGCTATTGTTAATTTGTTTTGAAAATTAGCGATGACAATAATTTTTCGTCGCTAATGCTTACTTATTAGCAACGATTTTTAGGTTGTCGCTGAAATTTTGGTCGCTAAAAAGGCTAAATTTGTTGTAGTGATGGCTCTATATATACATTTGGAAGAGCTAAATTACATGGAGGTTGGGGGGTGAGAGATGAGAGAAATTACCTCATGGCTTTTAGTGGTGGTGATCTCATTCGAAATTCTCAAGGAATCTGGATTTTGTTCACATTTGAGACTAACAATTATAAGTCTTCTACTCATCTTTCACTCAAATTAAGTAATGAAGCTTTTAAATCATACCAATATCACGAAAGAGTAGTGATAATTGACCAGATTTGTTACCCCAGCAGTATTTGCCGGATGCTGCCTAAAGATTATCTATTAGGTTTGGTAAAAAATCAAGCAACGCTGGAAGTTGCCATTTTCAGTTTGTTACATCCAAGACAGTTTATTCAAAGAACATGGCACTTCCAAGGTCATCTTTTTCTTTTTTAAGGAGGTGTTTTAAGGCTCTTCAGCAATGCATTGCTCCACGAAATTGGTTGATAGTTGAGGTCACATGTATGTAGCTGTAAATCAACAAAATAGAAAATACCCTTTTCTTTTCTTTCAGAAGTAACATATTCTACATCTAGTCTCCTTGTAAGTAGTGTTAATGTCATAATTGTATTTATTAAAGGTTTGTTCATGGCATATACATATGGTTCAATAGTTACCAGAATGGAGGAGGGGGGATTTCAACCCTAATTTGTCCACATCTCATCCACATGATCACGTCTTGCAATTTCCAGTTCGCATAAGAACTGGACATAAGGTTTCGACACAATACATTTCATGACATTTTTCACTACTATTAAGGTGACAGGTTGTGATTAAAGTATAATAAAAGTAATATTAATAGTGATCCCAATAAAAGTCATATTACACAAAGTATAATCTGTCAGCTCAACAAGTTAATGAAATTTTTTTGTGTGTAGTATTGTTGCACATAATAATGCAATATTTAGTCTCTTCTTTCAGGCAATATGACGGTCGCAATCAAGCGCATGAAACCAGAGTCTCGACAAGGTGCTCGAGAGTTCAGAACAGAGATCGAGATGCTCTCTCAACTTCATCATGTGCACCTTGTCTCTCTAATCGGATATTGCAATGATGACATTGAGATGATACTTGTTTACGAGTACATGACAAATGGTACCCTCTGCCACCACCTCTACGACACCGATAACGAGCCCCTCACGTGGAAACAAAGGCTCCAGATATGTATAGGAGCGGCTCGTGGTTTGCACTACCTCCACATGTGTACAAAGCACCCAATTATACATCATGATGTGAAGACAACTAATATCCTATTGGATAAGAAATGGGTATCCAAGGTTTTAGATTTTGGATTGTCCAAAATGGGTTTGGATAACACTGCTGTTAGTACCCTAGTAAAAGGGACATGGGGGTATTTGGATCCGGATTATGCAAAGCGTTAGCAATTGACTGAGAAATTCGATGTGTACTCATTTGGTGTAGTGATGTTTGAAGTGTTATGTGCCCAAAAGCAATGAATCAAAGACTCAAGGAAGAGCAACGAAATTTAGCAAGCTGGGCTCGAATGTGCATTGAGAGAGGGACCATGAATCAGATCGTTGATCTTTATCTAATGAACAAGATGGCCCCAGAATGTTTCAAGGTATACTTGGAGCTGGCAGAGAACGCATACGTAATCAAGGAATCCAACAACCCACAATGAATGATGTGATGGAAAAGTTGGAGTTTGCATTAGAGTTGCAAGAAAGTGCAGATGCGACCAAGGATACTAATTCAGAGGTGGTATCATTAATCCATCTACCCGTTACTAGTGGTGCTCCTTGGTACAACAAGGTTTACAATGGACAAGTGTTGGAGTCGACTAGTGGGACCGAGTTAACTACGATTAGTATAGGATTAAGCTACCCGGGTCTTAATTCTATTAGTATTAGTATAACAAGCGAAGGTGTCTCTATGAATACTATAACTAGTGAAGGTTGAGATTTGTAACAATTATTGTGTCATTCTAAAAGTCCATGAAGTTATTCAGTGTACTCAAATAAATTTGTACATACTCTATATGGATCCCACTTATAAAACCTACATTCATGTGGGAGTAGATATAATACATCAAGTGTGCGTATATAGAATAATTTCTTTTCAAGTCAGAGGTTGTTCATAGTTATGCGGTATTAAGAATGAAGTCAGAAAAATTTTTGTTTCCTTTTTCCTTAACCGTAAATTACCAGTGGTTTTTCTCTAAAGAATTAAAATTAAGAATTCTTTATTAGGAAGGGGGAATTGACTTATTTATAATGGTACATGGTAATAAAACTAAATAATGTTATTTTTAATTTAAAACTGAAGTTTCTTATATTAATGCAAAAGCATACTCATGAATGTGTAAGGATGAGAAACTTCTCCTGTTAACACAAACATAAAAAAGATAAAGGCTATCATTAATTAGTAGTTTAGTACCCTTGGTTTGGATAATGTTATTCATTGTAATATGTTAAATTGTGTAGATTAAATTGGATTGCATGTGCATGTATGTGTCAAACCTGATTTCAAACTTGTACTAGATCGATTAAATTATTTAAGGAACTCAAATTGTTACCAATCCTTTCAAAGTATTATGCATATCTGACTAGTCCTTAAGAATTTTAATGGGGAAATTTTGTGATACTTTGAATTGTGTATATAAGTAATTACAAGAACTCCAACATATTAGTTTGTCAAATATCTCCTACATATTTAGAAAATATCGTGTATGTTCTATAAGGTTTCAGCAATTTCTATCAACAGCAGGGCTCTATATATACATTTGGAAGAGCTAAATTACATGGAAGTTGGGGGGTGAGAGATGAGAGAAATTACCTCATGGTTCTCGGTTACCATTTTATCATTGTATATCATTGTATTTGTAATCATAATTGCAATATTACAGATCTCTCAGTCAACGTAGGCAAATTGTCGAACCACCTGAAATAGTGTGTCACTGTTACTGTTTATTTTGCTCTATTATTGTTCTTTATTTTCATCCAAAACGCCTTCAATGGGTTGGGATTCCTCACGCTATAATACTTGATGCGGTTCCGATACTAATTGAATATTTCACCCACCTACAGATTTTATACAAACTACTATGTCAAGCACAAATTACAATTGGGAGAAGTATAAACTGCAAACCTCATCTACTTAAATAGACAGAAGTATCAATTTGTGGATGCTCTTTTTTTCCACATTTTCCACGTGTCGCGTTGTGAATGGTGGAATATGGGTTGTATTGTTTGATAGGGTGTTGAGTCTAAAACTCTACACTAGGGTGGTGGTCTGCCGAGTGGCTGATGGTTCGATTCCCTTCAGTCTAAATCTACCACATTTGAATCTGCTAAGTGGCTGATGGTGCGATTCCCTTTAGATTTGGTGTCTGTCAAAGCATGAGAATTACTCTGCCAGACCAAATCCAAGTGGAACACAACACTATAGCCATAAGAGAGTTTTATTAATAAAGACCAAAAAGAAAGATTAATATGTAATCCTTTGCATGTTAAGAAGAACTCAAAATCAAAGAAAGTGATTCATAATATTTGAAACACAACTCATAATTTAATGAAGGAGATTATCTTTGTAATTTCCCTTTTTTGAGCCAATGAAAAATATATTCTCCTATGAACTGATGTCTGCCATACCATGTAGGCCTTCACAACAATAAAATCATAAAAGATTTAAAGGAGTTTGATTGTGTGGGAGAGATTTAGCTCTAGGAAACGTGCAAGGGGTTGTAAGAGAAAGTTTCTCAATACTGTATCTCAAGGAAGAGAGTGAACAATAGGCTTTTGTGTTGGATATAATTTGAGTGATACCAAAAAGGGGGTTTGGCAAACTACTCTATGTAGTTACACCAATTCCACAGGCTGCTGTGTATTTGTAAATAAAGAGAGATAAGTTGAATTTCAAGGTTGAATATCGAGTTTCATTGAGGTTTTCTCTCTTAGAATGTTTCTATAGAGAGTAAATGGAGTTGTGGTGATTTCAGATTAAAGAACCTCCCCTTTTAAAAAAAAAAGGCCCAATCATTTTCTAGGTTTCCTCCCTTTATAGTGGGATCAAGTGTCATGAATGATCCTTTTAATCATGGCTTTTACTGTTTATTCAAAGAGCGAAAAGGATAAAAGCTGACTTGAACTTATCTTATCTTCTGTAGATTAGACCTTGGGTTGCAGTAGACTCTTTTCAGAGAGTCCACATTTTTTGGAATTGGATTCGATGAGCATTTAATGCTCAGTAATGATGGTTCAGGTGGCTAAGTTGATTCATACACGTTTCCTTGGTGTTATAACCCCATTTTTACCCTAAGGATTTTCCCGGGAATCCGGCACGCAAACTGAGGTGGCCCGATTAATGCAAGAACTGGCTGAAAATACTCAAACATGTTGAAATCCATCAATCTAAGACCGCATGTCAAGGATAGGAGGATTTTAATAAGTTTAACCGGAGTTTGACCGAAGCCACAACTGAACTCCATCGAGATTTGATTGACAGTTTTACCGTCATTTGAAGAAACACATGAAGATCTTCAGTTTGATAGTTCACAGGCCTAAAACGGATTTAAAACGAAGGAGTTATGGCCGAAACCGCGGAAAAAGGCCCAATACTTGGTGAAATTTCACTAAGTATTTTGGACATAAAGAGACCCATTTTGAAGACGCTTTTGTGCACAGAGTCTTCTCAATCCACTCCATAAGTTTCCAAAAAACAAGTAGCTTTTTGAAGATAATAAGTTTACCTAGAAGCAGGTTCTTTCGGTTCGTCAATAGCATACCCGAGTTGCCCAGAATCAACACCGGAAAACAGATCGCCAACAAGGAAATCTCTCCGGCAGCCCTTATTTTGAAGCCTGTAGTATCGCAACCGGAACTCAAAATGATACAAGATTTGTGCCAAGGTAAAGTAGACATCACAAGCTTTCTGTAAATACCAAGTTTTCCCAAATCCGACAATGGGAGCTAGGTCAACCGAAAGCGGGAAAAATGACGAAAATAAGCCAAAGTGCAGAAAAATTGCCAACAACGGCTATCCGTCATACCACCTTTGCACATAGAGTCTTCCCAATCCTTACCATGAGTTTCCAAAAAGCTTGCACCTTTTCGAAGAGGGAAACTTTGTCTACGACAAGGTTCTTTCAGTTTGTCAAGAGCTTATCCGAGCTGACCAGAATCTGCATAAAAAAACTAGGAAAAACCATCCTGAATGCAGAAAACAGCCCCACTACCCTAGTTACTAGAGCTGTAGTTTTCCACACAAAAGTCAGAATCGCGCAAGGTCAGTTCCGTTGGAAAGTAGATAGTGCAGGATTTCCATAGACATCAGTTTGGACCATATCCGAGCACCGAAAGACCCTTAATCGTCCATCCAAAAAAGGGTGCTCAAAGGGCAAAAAAACTCGTCAAAATCTCGTCGAAATCAGAAAAAACACGCGGAGCAAGTAACCAAAGAAGCTCACGTAGCATGAAGCTGCGTGGAGAGATGTGGAGCTGCTCCACGTAGCACCATGCTGTGTGAGGCTCTCTATAAATCTGGCTTGAATTTCGAGGCAGAGAGAAGCATTTAGAGAGATAAGGAAGTTCTTCCATTCTAAACACTCGAGAGGTCCGAATTCCAAGAGAAAACATCGTCGTAATCCTAAATCCGGCGAAGAAATTGAGCCATTTCCGTCCTTATTCAAGCCTGGGTTCCAAACCGGTAAAGAAGCTTCTCTCAGATTCTGAGCACACTGAATCCGGGACCCTTGGGTTCAAGTCATCCGTTCCTAAGACGGAGTGCCGCCCAATTTTCCAAAAATTCATGCTCGATCCTCACCACCACGCGAAAGCGCCACCGGATTCCCGACTCTCCAAAGCCCGGTTTTCCACCACCACGCGGAAGCGCCATCGAATTTCCGACTCCACACTAGGTGAGTTTTTATGGTGAGTTCTTGATTATGAACATGCCATGATTAGATAACTTTTAGAATCATATATCTAAACTTGCCTATTCTACCATCTTTGTATCAATTCTAGCATGTTTACCTCATTTCAACATTTTTTATTCTATGCCTAAACCTTAGAATGCAGTTCTAAGTTTCTTTGCATATTCCATACATTTGATAAATGCCATATTCATTCATTTTCATATTACTTCATTTGACATATGCCATATTCATGTGTATTTAAGCCTAGAATCCATTTCTAGTTTTCTTTCCTTAATCATTTCCAAACATGCCTTAAATACATTTCATATCTCTTTATGTATATGTTTCATTAAAAACTAGCATGCATGCCTAGGTCCTTTTTATGTTTAATGTGTATAAATGAGTCTTTTTATATGACATTATGCAAAAAGCTCAAAGTCACACTTTGGCCCATTACATCACTTTGAACATGTCATCTCATCCAAAGCCCTAATAACATGTTTAGGCCCATTCATTTAAAACACTAGAATCACATGTTTAGGTACATTCATTTAAAGCCCTAATCTCATATTAGGCCCAGTGATTCTCTCATGCCATTTGGTTTGCCCATTTGTCCAATAAATTGTGCAATTGTTTAATTCATGAAAAACATTTAAACAAATTTCCACGCAAGCTTTAAGAATATCAAACATCATTTTATAAGCAATACAACACACCTTGATTGGTCCACCCTAATCTTGAGGCCGAGCCTCACTTTAGGGCACCATGATGCGAGTATTCAATATATGTTGAAGCATTTCGGCGTTGACACATGTAAAGAGTGCTTGCACGTTGTATTCCTTATGGAATCATGTAATTAATAAAACTCAACAAAACTATTACTTTCGCTTGTATCTACAATGAATCATGGAAATTCTTAGCGTGTGCGAACACAGAAAAGAAACCCATTTGTATTCGGGGTTCAAACAAGTGGAAGGAATAGCCTAAAAATAATAAGGTTAATCCAAGCCGCCATACGACGGACCGCTTTACCCTTGCAACCCAAAGGTAAATGAGGTCCTAATCATGGCCAAACCTAATTCAACTTTGTTCTAGTGAACAATGTTAGGGTTTCAAATGTACCTTGCCATTGCTTCACCAAGAACCCTAAAAGATACAAGATATTTAAAAGGGGAACAATGGATAACAAAACCGACTATGTCAAATGCGTGCATCACCAATTGATGTACGCCCAACAACGTCGAGACATTTGTACTTAATAATAATCCAACATTTTTACTTGATTGATCAAACACACACAAGAACACATGGAGGGAGGTAATTGTCTACGGACGGATGTCGTGAAGTGCCTAACACCTTCCTCACGCATAACCAAATCCCCGTATCCATCTTTGGTTCAAGACCCGATTTTCATGCATATCTTAATCAAGATAATAAAACCAGTAGACATAGGTGACCAATCACACCTCAAATTTCCCGATGATTAGTAGCGACTCCAAATCTCGTGTTGTCCGTCCCCATTGCCATGTCCACGAACATGCCGGAGCACACACACACATTTTCACATGTTTACACAATATGTTCACCCCAACACACAACACACAAGAAACGAGATTCTGTCGAACCCAATGGAGGTCGGAGTCAGGAAATATAAAATCAATCCACAATCTAGAAAGATAAATATGAGGGAAAACGATTTTTTTGGCGTTGATATTTGGTTTGGAATGGAACTTACCATAACATGCATTTCCCAGTAAATACAATGTTGATCTACAGCAGATCATCAAACCTTTGAGAGTTAACTCCCCTACCTCCAAACCATAACTCCCTAAGCCTTTAATGAAGATGAACAGTGACCACCATGGATTTGGGACATGGTGGTTGCTGCCCCTGGTTTGCATGGAACCAAATCTGATATTGTTTTTGTTAGCCTCAAGGTTTCAATAATTATTAATTGGCTAATTAATCCAAGGACATTCATGTAGTTTTGATGATAACCATGATTTTAAGTTGTTCATTAATGATATTTTCATATGAACTAATGATTTATGTTTTAAAGCTTAATTTTGACTATTGATTTAATTGGACCAAGATGGCCAATTCAAATATCAAGCAAATGCAAAGTTGATAAGTTGCAAATTCATTGAAGATCAAAGTCATCAAGACTCAAGACAAAGAAATCAAGCTCAAAGACAATGATCCGAGACATATGAGAAGTAAGAGTTAGGTTTTGTAAAGTTTATTAAGATTTGATCTTTAAGGCTCAACTTTAAAACCAACTTCAATTGAAAAATCTCTTAAAGTTTTCAAAGACAAACTTGATTGGTTGAAATTCAAATATAAGACAACCATATCAATTGAAAAATCTCTTAAAGTTTTCAAAGACAACTTGATTGGTTGAAATTCAAATATAAGACAACCATATCAATTGAAAAATCTCTTAAAGTTTTCAAAGACAACTTGATTGGTTGAAATTCAAATATAAGACAACCATATCAATTGAAAAATCTCTTAAAGTTTTCAAAGACAAACTTGATTGGTTGAAATTCAAATATAAGACAACCATATCAATTGAAAAATCTCTTAAAGTTCTTCAAAGACAACTTGATTGGTTGAAATTCAAATATAAGACAACCATATCAATTGAAAAATCTCTTAAAGTCTTCAAAGACAAATTTGATTGGTTGAAATTCAAATATAAGACAACCATATCAATTGAAAAATCTCTTAAAGTCTTCAAAGACAACTTGATTGGTTGAAATTCAAATATAAGACAACCATATCAATTGAAAAATCTCTTAAAGTCTTCAAAGACAAACTTGATTGATTGAAATTCACATGCAAGACAACCATATCAATTATGGTTGAAAAATCTTAAGAAGAAAAGTTTTCAAAGAAAAGCAAATTGATTGATTGAAAATCAAGAAGAATGCAAGACAACATGATGGCTATAAATACTACCCTTTCTTCATTTCTAAACATCAAGCATACAAGAGAAATCAAAGATAGAAAAGATAACATCTTATACATCAATCCATCCTTCTCAAGCTTATATTTTCATATCATTCAAAATCCTTGATTGAAAATTTCTCTAAACACTTTTTGAGCCATATTGATCAAATCCTTGATATACTATTAGAGTGAGCATATTGTGTACAATTACTCTTTGAGAGAGCCTTATCTTGTACAACAAATACTTTGTTGAAACCTGTGAGTATTTTGTTAGGGTTTTGGTATAAATCCTAAGTAGTGAAAAGGATTTTTCACTGGGTGGTTACTCTTCACCTTGTAAGGAAATTTGTGGGTCTTGGTATAAATCCTAAGGAGTGAAAAGGATTTTTCACTCGGTGGTTACTCTTCACTGTGTAAGGAAGATTTGTAACGGTTTTGATCTTCACCCGAAAGAAGATTGTCAAATAGTGGATTTGGGAATCCTCAAGAAGTGTTCTTGAGGCGGGGACGTAGGCACGGGAAGCCGAACCTCGATAACAATCATCGTGTTTGATTTTCTCTCTCTCTATCTCTTACATATTTAATTGCTTATATATGCTTGTGCTTGATTTTCATATCATATCTATATTGCAATTGAATTGTGATCTTAACATTTAAATTCAACATTTGCTATTTGAAGATAGTTTTTAATTCCGCATTTAAATCGAAAAAGTTTGCCTCAACCTAAATCACCCCCCCTCTTAGGTTGATATTTGGGTAACAATTGGTATCAGAGCCAAGGCTCTACATATAGATTTAACAATCTTAGAGTTAAGATCATGGCAAACACACCTAGACCTCAAATGCTTGAAGGTCAATCTACTCATAGACCACCTCTATTCATTGGTAGTGATTATGGCTATTGGAAAAATAGAATGATCATGTATATTAAGGGTCAAGACTATCATGTTTGGAGAATCATTGCAAATGGTCCTCATATTCCCACAAAAACTGTGGAAGGAGCAACCTTAGCAAAATTAGAAAGTGAATGGAATGAGGCTGATGTAAGACTCATTGAATTAAATTGTAAAGCTATGAGTACTTTATATTGTGCTCTTGACCCAATTGAATACAATAGAGTCTCGGGTTGTGACTCGGCTAAAGAAATTTGGGACAAACTTGAAGTTACTTATGAAGGAACTAATCAAGTTAAGGAATCTAAAATGAACATACTTGTCCATGAATATGAATTGTTTGTTATGAAGAAAGATGAAAATATTAGTGAAATGTCTACTAGGTTTACTAATATTGTGAATAGCTTGAAGGCCCTTGGAAAAATTTATACTAACCAAGAAAATGTGAGAAAAATTCTCAGGTCATTACCAAAGAGATGGGAAGCAAAGATGACAGCAATTTCTGAAGCTAGAGATCTTAAGGTGTTGACCTTAGAAGAACTATTCGGATCACTTATGACGTATGAGCTTGAAATGAATAGTAAAGTGGAGGAAGAAGAAGTCAAACCAAAGAAAAACTTCGCCCTCAAATCCTCTCATCATGACCACGACAATAGTGAAGAGGAAAGAGATGAAGAAGAAGAAATTGCCCTGATGACTAGAAACTTCAAAAAGTTCTTAAAGAAGAAAAAGGGGTTTGGAAGAAGATTCCCTAAGAAAGGAGAAAATAAAGGAGAATCAAGCAAAACTGAAACTCCTACCTGCTACAAATGCAAGAAGCAGGGGCATTACAAAAATGAGTGTCCTCAAGTAAACAAAGAGAAAATGAAGTACAAAAAGAAAGCTCTAAAGGTAACTTGGGATGACTCCGATGAAAGTGATTCGGATAACAACTCAAGTGACAATGAAGTGGCAAATCTTTGTCTTTTGGGATACATAAATGAATCCAACATAAGTGAGGATGAGCACGCGAGCTTTTGTCCGCTAGCATTTAATGACGATGAAAGCGCCACCGAAGATCTTTGCTTAATGGCACATGGAGATGAGGTAACTTCTAAACTTAATTCTTTAGAAGATGAATCTTATAGCTATGATGAATTACAAAATGCTTTTGAAGAATTGGTTGAAGAATTTGAGAAAAATGTTTTGAAAAATAAAGTTTTTAAAAAGAAAGTCACATCTCTTTCAAACGAATTAAATGATTTGAAAAACAAAAATGAAATTCTAGAAAAACAAATTAATTCTTTGAATGATAAAAATCTGTTTTTAGAAGAAGAAATAATTAAGTTGGAAGTTAAGTCACAAAATTTTATTGAGAAAATGAAAGCAAATGATGTGGAAACATCATCACAAATTGTTCACAATTCAAATCTTTTGATTAATGAAAATAAAGAACTAAAACTCAAGGTTGAAAACTTAACCAAAATTTTGACTAACTTTACAAATGGAAAGAAAAATTTGGATAATTTGTTGGGTAGTCAAAGATGTGTTTTTGACAAAGCGGGTATTGGATATAACCCGAAAATAAAAGAAAAACATTATCAAAAATTTTTCATTAATGAAAACCTCTTGAAATCTCCCATATGTAAACATTGTGGAAAAATAGGGCATAATATTCATACATGTCCTATGAAAAATATGATTTGGATTATTAAAGGAACCTCACCACCAACTAACCCAAGAGGACCCAAGAAGATTTGGGTACCAAAGAAAGTTACTTAAAATTGTTTTGTAGGTATGCTTGATATCCAAATCTACCAAGAAGAAGTGGTTTCTTGACAGTGGATGTTCAAGGCATATGACAGGTGACAAAAACAAGTTCACTTCTCTTACTCTAAAAGATGGAGGAAATGTCAAATTCGGTGATAACTCAAAAGGAAAGATCATCGGTATAGGTAATATTGGTAAAACACATTCTCTTGTTATTGAAGATGTTCTCTTGGTTGATGGTTTGAAACATAACTTGCTAAGTATTAGCCAATTGTGTGATAAAGGCTATAATGTAATATTTAAATCAATCATGTGCATTATAGTAAATGAAATTGATAATCAAGTTTTATTTGTGGCATTTAGAAATGAAAATGTCTACACTATTGATTTTGATAATATGACTTCAAAAGAATCAATTTGCCTTGCTGCCATAAATGAAAATAGTTGGTTGTGGCATAGAAGATTAGGACATGCCAATATGGAATTACTCTCAAAATTGTCTAAACTTGATTTAGTAAAAGGCTTGCCGGTTACTAAATTTGTTAAAGATAAAATATGTGATGCATGTCAACTAGGTAAACAAACTAAAGTCATCTTTTAAGAAAAAGAAAGTTATTTCTACTTCAAGACCTCTAGAATTATTGCATATGGATTTATTTGGTCCTATTAGAACCGCTAGCTTAAGTGGCAAATTGTATGCATTTGTAATTGTTGATGATTACTCTCGCTATACATGGGTATTATTTCTTGCTCACAAAAATGAAGCTCATAAAGCATTTGTTAAACATTGTAGAAGAATTCAAAATGAAAAAGGTTATACAATTAACAATGTTAGAAGTGATAGAGGTAGAGAATTTGATAATCAAGATATTGAACTATATTGTGATCAAAATGGTTTTGGACACAATTTCTCGGCACCTCGTACTCCTCAACAAAATGGAGTAGTAGAACGTAAAAATAGATCACTTCAAGAAATGTCTAGAACTATGCTTAATGAACATAATTTACCTCAATACTTTTGGGCTGAAGCTGTTAACACCGCTTGCTATGTTATAAATAGAACCATCATTAGAAACACTTTAAATAAAACTCCTTATGAACTATGGAATAATCGAAAACCTAACATTGGATATTTCAAAGTTTTTGGATGTAAGTGCTTTGTATTGAATGATAGAGATAATCTTGGTAAATTCGATGCTAAATCCGATGAAGGTATATTCCTTGGTTATTCTACAAATAGTAAAGCATATAGAGTGTTCAATAAACGAACTATGGTTGTTGATGAATCTATGCATGTTGTTTTTGATGAAACTAATCCATTTCCATATCAAAAATAATTGTGATGATGAGCCAATTTCTCTTGAAAATAAAGCTAGTTCATCTAATCAAGTTGATTTAAGTGAAAAAGTCAAAGATCAAGTAGATGAACCAAAAGATGAAGAAAAAGCGCTTCCTCCAACCAAAAATGAAGAATTACCAAAAAGTTGGAACGTAGTCCATAGTCATCCTAAAGAATTAATCATTGGTGAAGTTGAACGTGGAGTAAGCACAAGATCAAAGCTCAAGAACATCTGCAACAACATGGCGTTTCTCTCACAAATTGAACCAAAGAACATAAATGAAGCTATTGAAGATGAATCATGGATCTTGGCCAATGCAAGAAGAGCTAAACCAATTTGAAAGAAACAAGGTATGGACTCTTGCACCTAGACCCAAGGACCACTCCGTCATTGGTACAAAATGGGTATTCCGAAACAAAAAGGATGAAGAAGGTATAATAGTAAGGAACAAAGCAAGGTTAGTCGCTCAAGGTTATAATCAAGAGGAAGGTATTGATTATGGAGAGACTTATGCTCCAGTTGCTAGATTAGAAGCTATACGCATGTTACTTGCTTTTGCATGTTTTAAAAATTTTAAATTATTTCAAATGGATGTCAAAAGTGCCTTTTTAAATGGTTTTATTGCCGAAGAAGTTTATGTAGAACAACCTCCTGGATTTGAAAATCATGAATTTCCAAACCACGTTTTTAAATTATCAAAAGCTTTATATGGTTTAAAACAAGCTCCAAGAGCTTGGTATGAACGACTAAGTGGTTTCCTTATTGAAAAGGGTTTTACACGTGGAAAACTTGACACAACATTATTTCTAATGTTTGATGGAAAAGACATGCTTATTGTGCAAATCTATGTTGATGATATTATATTTGGTTCTACTAATGAAAACTTGTGCAAAGAATTCTCTAAGACTATGCAGGATGAATTCGAAATGAGTATGATGGGTGAGCTAAAATTCTTTCTCGGACTTCAAATAAAGCAAACCGAAGATGGGATATTCTTAAATCAATCCAAATATGTCATAGACTTACTAAAAAGATTTGGATTGACAAATGCTAAAGCATATGGAACTCCCATGAGTCCTTCAACAAAGCTTGACAAAGATGAGAAAGGTAAACCGGTGGACGTTAAGCTATATCGAGGTATGATTGGTAGTTTACTTTATTTAACCGCAAGTAGACCCGATATAATGTTTAGTGTATGTCTTTGCGCCCGATTTCAATCTTGTCCTAAAGAATCACACTTAATTGCAGTCAAACGAATATTTCGATATTTGCTTGGAACCATTGATTTAGGATTATGGTACCCTAAGTCAAATTCATTTGACTTAATAAGCTACACGGATGCGGATTTTGCTGGTTGCAAAATTGATCGCAAAAGCACTAGTGGTACTTGTCACTTTCTAGGACACTCACTAGTATCATGGTTTAGTAAAAAGCAAAATTCTGTGGCCTTATCAACGGCGGAAGCCGAATATGTAGCGGCCGGTAGTTGTTGTGCTCAATCTCTCTACATAAAACAACAACTAGAGGATTTTAAAATTCTTTTTGATCATATTCCCATAAGGTGTGATAACACAAGTGCCATAAGTTTAAGTAAAAATCCTATCCAACACTCTCGCACAAAGCACATTGAAATTAGATACCATTTTATAAGAGATCATGTGCAAAAAGGGGACATTGAACTTGAATTTGTAAGCACCGATAGTCAATGGGCGGATATTCTCACGAAACCTCTCATTGAAGAACGATTTTGCACAATTCGACGTGAAATAGGTATGGCTAGATACGTTGATATCAAATGAGTTTAAACTTATTATCTTTCTCCTTAAGAATTGAATATAAAATGATTGTTATGCATATCATGTTCATAAAATTGTTCATTTTATATCTTCCTAGTTATATTGTTTGAACATTAAATTATATGTCCAGTTCTATGTATATTTGCGTATATGTTCATGCATAAAATAAGAAATAAAACTCATCATTTAAACAAACTTGAGTTTATTAAAAAGAAAGCCACATAAAGGAGAAGTCACCACAAAAGGAAAAACCACTACACTTCCCACTACATTTATTTGGGGATAGAGCGAGAAGTCAATTCCTTCACCTCAGCTAGTAGCTTCTCGTACTGCTTCTGCAGCTTATTAGTGGTCTTGCTCTGCTCTGTGGACCGGATTACCAAATCATCGGCATAAGAATCCACGAGCGCCTTCAGCCTTTTGTTCTCCTCCTTGACCTCCCCTACTTTCTTCTTACTCTCCTTCAGCAACCTTTGTAAAATGGTGACTTGAGAACGCAGCGCTTTCACTTCCATATTCCTAACATGAAGACGACGTCCCATGTTAGAAACAGTGGCAGTACACTGAATCGTGAGTGCCAATGATTCATTTATTATTTGTGGGTCAGTCCTCCCAGCTAAAATCTTTGCATCCTCCGGAGTACAAAGACCGGCAGCTACTGCGGTGGCAGTCTCACCATTCAATATCACTGAATCAGTTACTGATACAGGGCCATTAATTGAAAGGAAGTAAGGACGCCAGACTTCTGGCATCACACTAGGCGTATCATTTAGATTAATTGTTTCTGGTTTGTTTTGAGAAGAAGAGGAAGCCATTCTAGAAAATCTAATAAGAGATTAAGCTAAGAGTTTGAAAATGATGAAGTTCATCGAAAATTAGTGTGTGTTAAATAAACCTCAGATTTTTGAACAACCAGCCTGTACCTATCACCCGACTCCCGAGATTTTTCTTCAAAATTCAACGTTCAAATCTCGAGATTTAACGTATACGGAAATATCACTGACTCAGAACTCGATGCGTCGACAAAGATCTTTTTTCTGAAAAAGCAGATAATTTTTTTTTCAAACTTCCTGATTTATCGGTGTCTATGGCGTGCGTAATTGGATAAGTCTGACACATAGCAAAATCTGAACCATTCATTCACACTTATGACACGTAGCAAAATCTGAACCATTCATTCACACTTATGACATGTAGCAAAATCTGAACCATTCATTCACACTTATGACACGTAGCAAAATCTGAACCATTCTTTCAAACAGCTCGTCTGTCCTATAAATTCGCTTCACCTCTCCACTATATACTCACACCTCTCCGATAATATTTTCTCTCATTCTTTAGATAACACTCTAAGAGGATGCAGCATCATTTAGAGATTCATAAAATCAAATACTTGATCTTCTCAGATAGAAGCAAAATTATTATTGATCAAGTTTCCACGAAGCAAGATTATTATTGATCATGCTTCTCGGTTGAAGTACCTCTCTCATACACCAGGTTGATGGGAAGATCTTTAGCATACACTCCAAATATATCTTCCTCATCCGAATCATCCCGTTCATACAACTGTTGATACACCTGAAGCTTTGTATGACAGAAGAGAGAGAGTACGTAATATATGGGCATCATCCCATGTCCTTTCCAGATTGCTTAAATCATCAGCATTTTAGGCATATGGCAAGGGACATCATATCCTTTCCTGAAGCATCTTCAACCGAACCCTCAATCCAACCGAACCACTAGGATGAAGAATCTTACAAATATGAATATATTTGTTTTATTTCTTTATGCCAAATAGGAGAAAAATATAATATGTTGGGGTAGAAACCAAAAGGGAAAAATATATTTTTTGTTCAATTTTGGTTGTTTAAAATGTTGAGTGATGTTTGGAGATATTGAATATAATATTTATTTTTGATGATGCCAAGGGGGAGAAAGATATGACATTTTTTTTTATCTATTAATGAATTATCATATCTATTGGTGAATTATCATATCTTGCAATAATTGGCAAAAATACGCATATATATTGATTGCTTGATAATGCTTAAATGAAAAATTGATCTATGCATAAAGATAGGGGGAGATTTAAAAATCTCTAATATAAAGATATGCATTATTTTAGGGGGAGCTTTTCAAGAAAAGCTTCAAAATCATAAATCGTATAAAAATATCATATCATATGTGTCATCATCAAAAAGGGGGAGATTGTTAGCCTCAAGGTTTCAATAATTATTAATTGGCTAATTAATCCAAGGACATTCATGTAGTTTTGATGATAACCATGATTTTAAGTTGTTCATTAATGATATTTTCATATGAACTAATGATTTATGTTTTAAAGCTTAATTTTGACTATTGATTTAATTGGACCAAGATGGCCAATTCAAATATCAAGCAAATGCAAAGTTGATAAGTTGCAAATTCATTGAAGATCAAAGTCATCAAGACTCAAGACAAAGAAATCAAGCTCAAAGACAATGATCCGAGACATATGAGAAGTAAGAGTTAGGTTTTGTAAAGTTTATTAAGATTTGATCTTTAAGGCTCAACTTTAAAACCAACTTCAATTGAAAAATCTCTTAAAGTTTTCAAAGACAAACTTGATTGGTTGAAATTCAAATATAAGACAACCATATCAATTGAAAAATCTCTTAAAGTTTTCAAAGACAAACTTGATTGGTTGAAATTCAAATATAAGACAACCATATCAATTGAAAAATCTCTTAAAGTTTTCAAAGACAACTTGATTGGTTGAAATTCAAATATAAGACAACCATATCAATTGAAAAATCTCTTAAAGTTTTCAAAGACAACTTGATTGGTTGAAATTCAAATATAAGACAACCATATCAATTGAAAAATCTCTTAAAGTCTTCAAAGACAAATTTGATTGGTTGAAATTCAAATATAAGACAACCATATCAATTGAAAAATCTCTTAAAGTCTTCAAAGACAAATTTGATTGATTGAAATTCAAATATAAGACAACCATATCAATTGAAAAATCTCTTAAAGTTTTCAAAGACAACTTGATTGGTTGAAATTCAAATATAAGACAACCATATCAATTGAAAAATCTCTTAAAGTCTTCAAAGACAAATTTGATTGATTGAAATTCACATGCAAGACAATCATATCAATTATGGTTGAAAAATCTTAAGAAGAAAAGTTTTCAAAGAAAACAAATTGATTGATTGAAAATCAAGAAGAATGCAAGACAACATGATGGCTATAAATACTACCCTTTCTTCATTTCTAAACATCAAGCATACAAGAGAAATCAAAGATAGAAAAGATAACATCTTATACATCAATCCATCCATTCTCAAGCTTATATTTTCATATCATTCAAAATCCTTGATTGAAAATTTCTCTAAACACTTTTTGAGCCATATTGATCAAATCCTTGATATACTATTAGAGTGAGCATATTGTGTACAATTACTCTTTGAGAGAGCCTTATCTTGTACAACAAATACTTTGTTGAAACCATTGAGTGTTTTTGTTAGGGTTTTGGTATAAATCCTAAGTAGTGAAAAGGATTTTTCACTGGGTGGTTACTCTTCACCTTGTAAGGAAGATTTGTGGGTCTTGGTATAAATCCTAAGAGTGAAAAGGATTTTTCACTCGGTGGTTACTCTTCACCGTGTAAAGAAGATTTGTAACGGTTTTGATCTTCACCCGAAAGAAGATTGTCAAATTAGTGAATTTGGGAATCCTCGAGAAGTGTTCTTGAGGCGGGGACGTAGGCACGGGAGCCGAACCTCGATAACAATCATCGTGTTTGATTTTCTCTCTCTCTATCTCTTACATATTTAATTGCTTATATATGCTTGTGTTTGATTTTCTATCATATCTTATTGCAATTGAATTGTGTTCTTAAATTTATTTTTGCTAATTGAAAATAGTTTTTAATTCCGCATTTAAATCGAAAAAGTTTGCCTCAACCTAAATCACCCCCCCTCTTAGGTTGATATTTGGGTAACAGTTTTGATGGAAATCAAGAATATATTTGAATTCCCTTTTTCTCATGAATCTGCTGTGTTTGATGTCCTTTTCTAACAAGTCTACTACATCTGTTGTGTAATAGTGTTGGATGGTTGTGCATTGAAGAGCTTATGCCATGGAGGATTGTGCAGTTCTCTTGGGGAAGACAATGAACAATGCATTTTATTGGTTGTTGCACCTAATTGATACGTTTCTTGCTTTGGCAAACAAGCTTTGGTGGGTCCCAAGGTGAAGCATATGTGTCTGTTGTGTCTGCTATGAATTGACATTCCTAACAGGTCTGTGGTGCCTGTTGTATAATGATATTGGTTGGTCATTGAGGAGATCCAGCCATGGAGGATCGTGAGGGCTTTGTTGGAGAAGACAATAAATAGCGCCTTAGGCGTTGAACCCGATGGGAAAGTCTCGCATGCGTAAGTCGTTACTTGCTGGAATGAACAAACCCTAGTGGGTCCCACGGCATAGCAAACTAAGCTGGAAATATTTGAGTTTCTATTGTGTCTACTGTATCCATCTATTGTGATCTACAGGAAAACAACTGAAGTAACATGAATGTTCTTTGTGAAGGAATTTGAATCTTCTACAACATAGGTAATTGTGAACTGATTTCTCACACAAAAGGTGGATGTTAACTATCACTTTGCTTGCTTGGACAAGCAACCTCCAAGTGTTTATCAAATTGATAGCCACTTCATCAATTTAAACAAAGCAATCTTTAGTTGGTGGTGGGTTCCACGGTACAGTAAATCGTGCTGGCAAAAGCTAAACAAGTGAGCTGGGCTGGCTGAATTGGACCTTAATGGTCTATTTTCAGTAGCCCAAGGTTGCTGGTCTTAGGGGTGGGCAAAAAACCGTGGATCCCGACCCGCCCGACCAATCCGGCCTACCCGCCCGCCCGCATATATACGGACGGATACGGATACGGATACGGATATTTTAAATATTCGGATAACGGTTTTTGGAATTTTGGTCGGGTGGATACCCGCCCGCCCGACAATATTTAATTAAATAATATATATATATATATATATAATTAATACTATTAAAAAAAAATCCAACATATATTATATGGTCCCCACCCCACCCGAACCATTTTTTCTCTCTCTCAACCTCACGGTGCTCACCTGATCATCTCTCTCTCTTCTCTCATTTCCGTCCCCCTCCCTCACCCTCTCTCTCTCCGTGACCATGTCTCTGCCAAGAAGAAAAACTAAAGAAAGAAGCTTGGGCCGAGAAGTCGCCGGGGTTGGAAGACGAAGGCGACGCCACGGCTGAGGACGAAGGCGACGCCACGGCTGAGGACGAAGGCGACACCACGGCTTGAGGTAAGCTCACCTGATCTAATTGTTTTCTTCTACTATGGTTGCCGATCTCACCGGATCTGGTGATTTCTTGTATTTTGGTTGCCGGATCTGGTGAGATCTCACTGAATCTAGAAAGAAAATGGGTTTATGTTTGTGTTTGGGTTTGCTGTGTTTGTGATTGAGTTTTGATATCAAATTTTTGACAATTTTGTTTTTGTTTGTGATTGTGTATGTTTGAAATGATTTGGTTGTCTTGTAAACCCGATAAACCCGATCGTACCCGCCCGCCAAAATCGATCAACCGATCCGACCACCTTAACGAATGGTCAACGGGTTGAAACTTTGCAAACCCGACTCTGTCGGGTAGGATAAAAAAATACCCTCAAACCCGAACCGCCCGACCCGAGCCCACCCCTAGCTGGTCTAGGCTACGGTAGACTTACTGGATTTGGGCCAAGTTTGGACTGTGGTAGATCAATTAGGTTAGAGATTCATTTGGGGCTTTTAGAGCAACACTTTGGGTTTGGGCCACCTTTGGCAAAAAAATGGGCATCTACTCAATTTTACCATTAAGTTCTTAAATTGTGGACCTGCTTTTCACAAAAGGAGTCACAAGACTACTTGGATATTGTAGAAGAATCGTACATTTATTCCATCGTAATTAAGGCATTAGAACCACTAGATCATCTCTCTCTCTTCTCTCATTTCGTGCCCCCTCTAAACGGGAAACTTTTATGTAAAAGTATAATACATATATATGTAATATGTTAGTAAGAATTTGCAAAAAACTAAAAGGAGAATCTCCATTGTGCTGAATAAATCAATTTTGAAGGCCGATGTCTTTAGAACCACCTACAATGATGGAAGACAAAGAGTAAAAAAGGCTGACTTAGAAGGCGGTAAATTGACGAACACACGGCTTGAGGTGAAGCTCACACACGCCTTGTTTTCTTCTCTATGGTTGCCGATCTCACCGGATCTGGTGATTTCTTGTATATTTGGTTGCCGGATCTGGTGAGATCTCACTGAATCTAGAAAGAAAATGGGTTTATGTTTGTGTTTGGGTTTGCTGTGTTTGTGATGAGTTTTGATATCAAATTTTTGACAATTTTGTTTTTGTTTGTGATTGTGTATGTTTGAAATGATTTGGTTGTCTTGTAAACCCGATAAACCAAATTTCGTACCAAATAATTAACACTCAAAATCGATCCCCGATCCGAGTTTTCTTAACGAATGGTCAACTTTTGAAACTTTGCAAACCCGACTGTTTCGGGTAGGATTTTAACCAATACCTAACTAACCAGAATTAAAAAGAAAACCGACCCGATTCCAACCCATTATTAGCTGGTTTAAGTGTGGAATATTCGTTTAAACTTACTGGGAAAATGGGCCAATGGGCGGACTGTGGTTAATTCAATTTTGCAAATTTAGAGGAGTTCGGAATGGGTCCTTTTCTCCAAACTTAGGGTTTGGGTAGCGATTTGGTCAAAAAAATGGGCATCTACTCAATTTTACCATTAAGTTCTTAAATTGTGGACCTGCTTTTCACAAAAGGAGTCACAAGACTACTTGGATATTGTAGAAGAATCGTACATTTATTCCATCGTAATTAAGGCATTAGAACCACTAGTCACAATCTCGTGCGCTAAACGGGAAACTTTTATGTAAAAGTATAATACATATATAAAAATGTCATAAGAATTTGCAAAAAGACTAAATAGAATCTCCATTGTGCTGAATAAATCAATTTTGAAATGTCTTTAGAACCACCTACAATGATCAAAGAGTAAAAAAACTTAGGGTAAATTACACTGACACGCCATTCTTTCAGAAACTAGACTTGCAATAGGATTTTACAAATGACCTTCCGCTCCCAAATTTGCAAATAATTAACACTCCGCCCCTTTTTCTTTTTTCTTTTTTTGTTTATTTTTTTAACCAATACCTAACTAACCAGAATTAAAAAGAAAACTTATATTCCAAATTATTTTAAGTTTAAGTGTGGAATATCGTTTAAAATTAAACCCATTGAATATAATCAAATTTGGACGGAATGTCCTTTTTCAAAATAGGGTGTAGCGAGCTAGTTTCCCCAAAAAAATGGGATATAAATCGTAATTTACCCAAAAAGTTATTAAACACACCAAAAAAAAAAAAATCATTTTGAAGATAGGATTCAAAAATAAAAATAATCACCAATCCATGTATCAGTACCAATATTCTCAAACCTTAAATAAGAAGATAAATCTCTCTTTAATCCAAATATCTTTAAACCCAATTTGACATATAATATGGACATTTTTTTGCTTTCTATAAATGTGAAAACAAAAAAATATAGACATATCTCAATTCTCACATTTAAATGATAGGAATTTACATATTTTTTTTGTTCATGTGGTAAAAAAAGTACAGAGAAGAGTAGGATTAACATCTTACAAAAAAACTACTAACAACTACAGTTAGGGGTCACACTTAGGTCCCGTTACGAGACCGGTGTTGATTTTGATAAAATATGTATGTTTTGTGATAAATTTTGTGTTCTTAATGGTAATGTGTGTCTATTATTGTAAAAATAAAATGTATGAATTCCGGTAATATGAGTGACATTTGTGATAAACTTACATTTACTACAACTTACATACATTTTACGACAACTGACACACATTTTATCAAAGTACACACATATTACAATTTTTGGCACCTGAGACGGGACAGTCTCATAGTGGGACCTGAGTATTTCTGCTATAGTTAGTGTTACATGAAAATAAATAAAAATCATATAAGACTTGCACCAAGGTTGTTAGGGTCTTGCTTTTGCCAACACCATTCTATGCTCAAAGGGCTTAGAGATTTAATACACAATAGAGAAACAATTTATTGAAAAATTCTGCTACAAAAGTATTTTCATGAAATTCATTGTGAACCCACCTTAATTGTGATTTTGGCAATTTGGGAGGAAATATGACCATATCAATCACATACCAAATGGATAAAGTTTTAATAGGAGCAAAAAATTTACATGGCATTGGTGAGAGAGTTACATAAACTAAAACTATATGTTGTGTTAAGAAAATATACTACCATTAACAAGTAGGGCTCAGAGAATACATGAAAAGCAAAATGTACTTTTGAGGATTCATCCCTTCATGACTATATATACGAAAAAAGCAAGGTATCAATTAGCACTACTGCATTTATAGGATGCCTTAAAATTAATAAGCATGATGGAGAATTATGGAGGAACTTATATGCGTTAAGAACTTCTAGAATTCTATCCAGCAAAAAAAAAAAAAAAATTAGAATTTAGAATTTAGAATTTTTTCTAAAATGAACTTTTAGCATTCTCTTTTATGCTTGATTGTCCTAGCTCACATCAACAACAAATTTATGTGTGATTGTCCTTAGGAGTGATTATTTAGTAGTCTAGGACTATAAATAAATGTGTAGTCCCCCTCTCACATGAATGGTGAGTCTTACTAATTAAATTCATGGTAGGACCCATCATTCATGTGAGAGGGGGACTACACATTTATTTGTAGTCCTGGACTACTAAATAATTTTCCTTATCTTTAGTATACATTTTGGTTCGGTTACTTAATGTCATTAAATTTTCCATTAATATTATATATTTTCTAGTCTTCCTCATTACTAGTCTAAGTTTTGACGGAAAATTATAGAATACTCCGAGAGTATATTAAATGCGTACTCCCTCCTCTCACATAAGTGATAAATTCTTCTCACATAAGTAATAGGATATTGTAATATTCAAGATCTTAAAGAACATTATGCAATTTTCGCTCACACTAACAATGCGTACTAATTCTTCTCACACTAAATGACAAGCTAGGGCTCGTGAGGTTGCATTGGTATTTTATGTTTTTTCCCCCCAAAATGGCAACAAATTAAACCAATGAATTTGGAAAATGCATTGTTTTCTTTAAAAAGTTTAAAGAAAAAAAAAATTGCAAAATTAATAATAAAAAAGAAACAGAAACAAGATATGTGTTCATAATAATAAATGGAAACACAACTCCAAAACCAATTTGTGACAATCATCATCATTCCTTCATCAAAACCAATACCTTTGTTGCCACAGCCAAAGTTGTAGATACCGTTTCGGTGCATGTTTCGATTTGGCC
This sequence comes from Fagus sylvatica, assembly GCA_907173295.1. Classification (NCBI taxonomy): domain Eukaryota; kingdom Viridiplantae; phylum Streptophyta; class Magnoliopsida; order Fagales; family Fagaceae; genus Fagus; species Fagus sylvatica. The sequence goes on from OU015770.1 coordinate 32,751,874, forward strand.
ATTGGAATGGTATATTTCAGTACCGGTCAATACCGGCGTTTCGTTTCGGGTTTACCGCTATATATATATTTATATATATATTTACTTATTTATATGTTTATTCATCAAAATCTATAATTTGTTAAGAATCTTTCAAATTATAAGCCCATATCAATCTTAATACTAATAATAATATTATGCACTTGTATTTGAATAATATAATAGAAATATAAAAATAAAACCTAAAGAAATATCACTTAAAAAAAAAAAAGATTGTATGACATGCCAAAGTGCAAATGGAATGAAAATTTCAAACAAATATCTAAGACTAACATCACGTGAAAGCCTGAAGGGGCAGGTCACGGCACTTGAACCAAAAAGACAAAAATAAATAAATAAATAAATAAAGTAAAGAAAAGGTACAGAGACAGGTAGAGAGCTGGGCGGAAAAAAGAAAGAAGAAGAAGAAGGAAAGCAGAGAAAGCTCACTTGTACATGACTATGGTGGTGATTGATTTTTTTATTTTTATTTTTTTCTTTTTCAGTTATTTATTCATGTCGGCTGAAATTGGCCAGAATGACCGAAACTCGCCGAAATGGGCCGAAATTTTTTCCGAGATGGAATAAGGGGGTTTCTCGTTCCGGTTTACACACCAGTACGAGATTTTCCAGCCGTTCTGGCCAGAACGGAACGGTATTTACAACTTTGGCCACCGCCCCATTCCACCACAATATATATTATGGTTGTTACCAATACGAGGGCCAAAGTACCAGCACCACCACTAATCTGACACTACCATTCTCATCACCAAAATCACAACCTCCATACTACCACCAATATCACAACTGCCAATATCATGACCATATTGCTACACTACCCTACCACTAACACCAATGGTCAGTCTTATGGGTCTCTCATACAATTATGTCGCCCTTACCACCGTCACCATCCTTGTTTTTGTGGGTAGATACCATCTTCATGTCTTAATTACCAAAAAAGACATCAGCTTTCAAATATGTAAACATGAAAGAAACTTAAAATAAATGGCTTATTTCCTTCTACTTTTTGAAAACTAGGAAATAGCTATGTAACTGAATAAACCTGTTAATCTAAATGTAATTTTTTGTTTTAGTGGCCAAATGTCAAAATTTTCCACACTTATCTCGGGTGCTGCCCTCACAGACAGCCTACAACCCAAACACCCAACATCTCCAAACCATCCAGCACCACAGGCCACTCAAGCTCAGGCTCTTAACACTGGCTCGATCACCAGAAATTAGCACGAAAAGATAGGAAAAATTAAGAAAAAGCCTTAAATATTTGTATATATCCTTTTTTTTTTTTTTTTACACTATTTCCAAAATCAACAAACTCAATGATTAAACCCCATAATTTGAGCTTCAAAAATTAATTTTTGTGGTGGTCAATGAATTCGTGCTCAATTCGCAAATTTGACTTTAACAAAGCACAAATTTAACCAACTTTAACTCTGATTTGTCAAATTCACAAAAGTTTCCTAAATTTTTAAGTACAGTGATGAAAGTGAATGGAAGAGAAGATAAATAAATTTAACGCAAAATAGACCCTATTTTATGTACTTCAATAGCTTGGGTCTTTTCTAAATTTAGAGAAATAATGGGAAATGTACAGAAAACAAGTGATCTGGATTTAACGGAAAGATCTTCTCGTGTT